>JAQNBH010000010.1:16664611-16892821 GCA_028752905.1 Cladorhizidae sp. MBARI D1340-BT2
CTGTGTATATATGCAGCACCTGCTGTGTATATATGCAGTACCTGCTGTGTATATATGCAGTGCCTGCTGTGTATATATGCAGTGCCTGCTGTGTATATATGCAGTACCTGCTGTGTATATATGCAGCACCTGCTGTGTATATATGCAGTACCTGCTGTGTATATATGCAGTGCCTGCTGTGTATATATGCAGTGCCTGCTGTGTATATATGCAGCACCTGCTGTGTATATATGCAGTACCTGCTGTGTATATATGCAGTGCCTGCTGTGTATATATGCAGCACCTGCTGTGTATATATGCAGCACCTGCTGTGTATATATGCAGTGCCTGCTGTGTATATATGCAGCACCTGCTGTGTATATATGCAGTACCTGCTGTGTATATATGCAGCACCTGCTGTGTATATATGCAGCACCTGCTGTGTATATATGCAGTACCTGCTGTGTATATATGCAGTACCTGCTGTGTATATATGCAGTACCTGCTGTGTATATATGCAGTGCCTGCTGTGTATATGTGCAGTACCTGCTGTGTATATATGCAGTACCTGCTGTGTATATATGCAGTACCTGCTGTGTATATATGCAGTACCTGATGAACTCTCAGTTGACATAATAATATTAAAATCAACTTCTCCTCAATACAAATTTTATTCACTCTTGAGTGAATAAAATTTGAAGTTGATTATTGAGAAGGAGAAGGTGATTTTAATGTATATATATATATTATATATGTGCATATATATTGACTTCTTCAATAAAATAAAGGAAAAATGAACTTACCAATGTAGACCACAAACAAATTAGAGTATCCTTTGCCTTTTAAAATAATATATGCCAATATTATAGTATTGGCATACATAATTCTAAAAGGAAGCAGATGCTGTAATTGTTTGTGGTCTATATTGATAAATTCCCTTTTTTTCTTTTTTGAAGTCGATCCAATAACCCGTTTTTAAACTTTTTTTCTCTTTAATATTCAGTATAATTATGTCATATAATATACACCTGCACACACATATACTGTATATATACACAGCAGGTACTGCATATATACGCAGCAGGTACTGCATATATACACAGCAGGTGCTGCATATATACACAGCAGGTGCTGCATATATACACAGCAGGTACTGCATATATACACAGCAGGTGCTGCATATATACACAGCAGGCACTGCATATATACACAGCAGGTACTGCATATATACACAGCAGGTACTGCATATATACACAGCAGGTGCTGCATATATACACAGCAGGCACTGCATATATACACAGCAGGTACTGCATATATACACAGCAGGTGCTGCATATATACACAGCAGGCACTGCATATATACACAGCAGGTACTGCATATATACACAGCAGGTACTGCATATATACACAGCAGGCACTGCATATATACACAGCAGGTACTGCATATATACACAGCAGGTACTGCATATATACACAGCAGGCACTGCATATATACACAGCAGGTACTGCATATATACACAGCAGGTGCTGCATATATACACAGCAGGCACTGCATATATACACAGCAGGTGCTGCATATATACACAGCAGGTACTGCATATATACACAGCAGGTACTGCATATATACACAGCAGGCACTGCATATATACACAGCAGGTGCTGCATATATACACAGCAGGTACTGCATATATACACAGCAGGTGCTGCATATATACACAGCAGGTGCTGCATATATACACAGCAGGTACTGCATATATACACAGCAGGTACTGCATATATACACAGCAGGTACTGCATATATACACAGCAGGTGCTGCATATATACACAGCAGGTACTGCATATATACACAGCAGGTACTGCATATATACACAGCAGGTACTGCATATATACACAGCAGGCACTGCATATATACACAGCAGGCACTGCATATATACACAGCAGGTGCTGCATATATACACAGCAGGCACTGCATATATACACAGCAGGTACTGCATATATACACAGCAGGTACTGCATATATACACAGCAGGTACTGCACATATACACAGCAGGCACTGCATATATACACAGCAGGTGCTGCATATATACACAGCAGGTACTGCATATATACACAGCAGGTACTGCATATATACACAGCAGGTGCTGCATATATACACAGCAGGTACTGCATATATACACAGCAGGTATAAATATAATATACTATTTTTGTCTTGTTTCTAGTCTTTGTTTGTGTGTTTGTTTCCTCTCTAGAGTGGAGCACAAGCACTTGGCAGCAGTTGCTCAGGACAACTCCACAACCAACCAATCATAGCAGGTGTTATTCTTTACCAACACACACACACAGGCCTCAAGTAGCTTCCTGGTTTTGTTGAGGTCCGTGCTGTTCACTAGTGCCACAAGAGCATGCTGTCCAGTCAGCCAAACTGCTTGTTCATTACAGTGACCTACTCAATAATCAACTTGAATTTTACTCTCTCGATGTTTCGGGAGTCATGCTCGAGCCTTCATCAGGAATAATTCCTGATGAAGGCTCGAGCATCTAGCTGAAGGCTCGAGCATCTAGTTGAAGGCTCGAGCAGCTAGTTGAAGGCTCGAGCATCTAGTTGAAGGCTCGAGCATCTAGTTGAAGGCTCGAGCATCTAGTTGAAGGCTCGAGCATCTAGCTGAAGGCTCGAGCATCTAGCTGAAGGCTCGAGCATCTAGTTGAAGGCTCGAGCATCTAGTTGAAGGCTCGAGCATCTAGTTGAAGGCTCCAGCATCTAGTTGAAGGCTCGAGCAGCTAGTTGAAGGCTCGAGCATCTAGTTGAAGGCTCCAGCATCTAGTTGAAGGCTCGAGCATCTAGTTGAAGGCTCGAGCATCTAGTTGAAGGCTCGAGCATCTAGTTGAAGGCTCGAGCATCTAGTTGAAGGCTCGAGCATCTAGTTGAAGGCTCGAGCATCTAGTTGAAGGCTCGAGCAGCTAGTTGAAGGCTCGAGCATCTAGTTGAAGGCTCGAGCATCTAGTTGAAGGCTCGAGCATCTAGTTGAAGGCTCGAGCATCTAGTTGAAGGCTCGAGCATCTAGTTGAAGGCTCGAGCATCTAGTTGAAGGCTCGAGCATCTAGTTGAAGGCTCGAGCATCTAGTTGAAGGCTCGAGCATCTAGTTGAAGGCTCGAGCATCTAGTTGAAGGCTCCAGCATCTAGTTGAAGGCTCGAGCATCTAGTTGAAGGCTCGAGCATCTAGTTGAAGGCTCGAGCATCTAGTTGAAGGCTCGAGCATCTAGTTGAAGGCTCGAGCATCTAGCTGAAGGCTCGAGCATCTAGCTGAAGGCTCGAGCATCTAGCTGAAGGCTCGAGCATCTAGTTGAAGGCTCGAGCATCTAGTTGAAGGCTCCAGCATCTAGTTGAAGGCTCGAGCATCTAGTTGAAGGCTCGAGCAGCTAGTTGAAGGCTCGAGCATCTAGTTGAAGGCTCGAGCATCTAGTTGAAGGCTCGAGCATCTAGTTGAAGGCTCGAGCATCTAGTTGAAGGCTCGAGCATCTAGTTGAAGGCTAGAGCATCTAGTTGAAGGCTCGAGCATCTAGTTGAAGGCTCGAGCATCTAGTTGAAGGCTCGAGCATCTAGTTGAAGGCTCCAGCAGCTAGTTGAAGGCTCGAGCATCTAGTTGAAGGCTCGAGCATCTAGTTGAAGGCTCGAGCATCTAGTTGAAGGCTCGAGCAGCTAGTTGAAGGCTCGAGCATCTAGTTGAAGGCTCGAGCATCTAGTTGAAGGCTCGAGCATCTAGTTGAAGGCTCGAGCAGCTAGTTGAAGGCTCGAGCATCTAGTTGAAGGCTCGAGCAGCTAGTTGAAGGCTCGAGCATCTAGTTGAAGGCTCGAGCATCTAGTTGAAGGCTCGAGCAGCTAGTTGAAGGGTCGAGCAGCTAGTTGAAGGCTCGAGCATCTAGTTGAAGGCTCGAGCATCTAGTTGAAGGGTCGAGCAGCTAGTTGAAGGGTCGAGCATCTAGTTGAAGGCTCGAGCATCTAGTTGAAGGCTCGAGCATCTAGTTGAAGGCTCGAGCATCTAGTTGAAGGCTCCAGCATCTAGTTGAAGGCTCCAGCATCTAGTTGAAGGCTCGAGCATCTAGTTGAAGGCTCGAGCATCTAGTTGAAGGCTCGAGCATCTAGTTGAAGGCTCGAGCATCTAGTTGAAGGCTCGAGCATCTAGTTGAAGGCTCGAGCAGCTAGTTGAAGGCTCGAGCATCTAGTTGAAGGCTCGACCATCTAGTTGAAGGCTCGAGCATCTAGTTGAAGGCTCCAGCATCTAGTTGAAGGCTCGAGCATCTAGTTGAAGGCTCGAGCATCTAGTTGAAGGCTCGAGCATCTAGTTGAAGGCTCGAGCATCTAGTTGAAGGCTCGAGCATCTAGTTGAAGGCTCGAGCATCTAGTTGAAGGCTCCAGCATCTAGTTGAAGGCTCGAGCAGCTAGTTGAAGGCTCGAGCATCTAGTTGAAGGCTCGAGCATCTAGTTGAAGGCTCGACCATCTAGTTGAAGGCTCGAGCATCTAGTTGAAGGCTCGAGCATCTAGTTGAAGGCTCGAGCATCTAGTTGAAGGCTCGAGCATCTAGTTGAAGGCTCGAGCATCTAGTTGAAGGCTCGAGCATCTAGTTGAAGGCTCCAGCATCTAGTTGAAGGCTCGAGCATCTAGTTGAAGGCTCGAGCATCTAGTTGAAGGCTCGAGCATCTAGTTGAAGGCTCGAGCATCTAGTTGAAGGCTCGAGCATCTAGTTGAAACATAGAGAGAATAAAATGATTATTGAGGTCATTGTAATTTCGTTATGTCAACTGAGAGTTTGTTGTGAGTTTTCATTCACTGCAGTGAGAAGATGCAGTAGCTTCAGCTACAGTAGGCTCAAATAGGACCATTTGTTAAAATCTTACTATCCAGCAGATCACCAACGTAATCAACTCTGAATGTCTCTGGGTTATGTAAAGATCCTTGAAGATGAGTTTCAGTTTTTAACTCTTCAAGGTGCGTTTTACGGGTTTTTAAAAAAGCTAAAATCTGCCACTAAGAAACTGCCACAGTGAGTTTTAGCTAGTGCATCAACTTTTTCCTGTGTGTTGTTGGCGTCCGCCATTGTGAAGTAGGGATCTAGCCAATATAGGCACTGCTAGCACACTCCCTGATAAATATAGGCACTGCTGGCACACTCCTGATAAATATAGGCACTGCTAGCACACTCCTGATAAATATAGGCACTGCTAGTACACTCCTGATAAATATAGACACTGCTAGCACACTCCTGATAAATATAGGCACTGCTAGCACACTCCTGATAAATATAGGCAGTGCTAGCACACTCCTGATAAATATAGGCACTGCTAGCACACTCCTGATAAATATAGACACTGCTAGCACACTCCTGATAAATATAGGCACTGCTAGCACACTCCTGATAAATATAGACACTGCTAGCACACTCCTGATAAATATAGGCACTGCTAGCACACTCCTGATAAATATAGACACTGCTAGCACACTCCTGATAAATATAGGCACTGCTAGCACGCTCCTGATAAATATAGGCACTGCTAGCACACTCCTGATAAATATAGGCACTGCTAGCACACTCCTGATAAATATAGACACTGCTAGCACACTCCTGATAAATATAGGCACTGCTAGCACGCTCCTGATAAATATAGGCACTGCTAGCACACTCCTGATAAATATAGGCACTGCTAGCACACTCCTGATAAATATAGGCACTGCTAGCACACTCCTGATAAATATAGGCACTGCTAGCACACTCCTGATAAATATAGGCACTGCTAGCACACTCCTGATAAATATAGACACTGCTAGCACACTCCTGATAAATATAGGCACTGCTAGCACACTCCTGATAAATATAGGCACTGCTAGCACACTCCTGATAAATATAGGCACTGCTAGCACACTCCTGATAAATATAGACACTGCTAGCACACTCCTGATAAATATAGGCACTGCTAGCACACTCCTGATAAATATAGACACTGCTAGCACACTCCTGATAAATATAGGCACTGCTAGCACACTCCTGATAAATATAGGCACTGCTAGCACACTCCTGATAAATATAGACACTGCTAGCACACTCCTGATAAATATAGGCACTGCTAGCACGCTCCTGATAAATATAGGCACTGCTAGCACACTCCTGATAAATATAGACACTGCTAGCACACTCCTGATAAATATAGGCACTGCTAAGCACACTCCTGATAAATATAGGCACTGCTAGCACACTCCTGATAAATATAGACACTGCTAGCACACTCCTGATAAATATAGGCACTGCTAGCACACTCCTGATAAATATAGACACTGCTAGCACACTCCTGATAAATATAGGCACTGCTAGCACACTCCTGATAAATATAGACACTGCTAGCACACTCCTGATAAATATAGGCACTGCTAGCACACTCCTGATAAATATAGGCACTGCTAGCACGCTCCTGATAAATATAGGCACTGCTAGCACACTCCTGATAAATATAGACACTGCTAGCACACTCCTGATAAATATAGACACTGCTAGCACACTCCTGATAAATATAGGCACTGCTAGCACACTCCTGATAAATATAGACACTGCTAGCACACTCCTGATAAATATAGGCACTGCTAGCACACTCCTGATAAATATAGGCACTGCTAGCACACTCCTGATAAATATAGGCACTGCTAGCACACTCCTGATAAATATAGGCACTGCTAGCACACTCCTGATAAATATAGGCACTGCTAGCACACTCCTGATAAATATAGGCACTGCTAGCACACTCCTGATAAATATAGACACTGCTAGCACACTCCTGATAAATATAGGTACTGCTAGCACACTCCTGATAAATATAGGCACTGCTAGCACACTCCTGATAAATATAGGTACTGCTAGCACACTCCTGATAAATATAGGCACTGCTAAGCACACTCCTGATAAATATAGGCACTGCTAAGCACACTCCTGATAAATATAGGCACTGCTAGCACACTCCTGATAAATATAGGCACTGCTAGCACACTCCTGATAAATATAGGCACTGCTAGCACACTCCTGATAAATATAGACACTGCTAGCACACTCCTGATAAATATAGGCACTGCTAGCACACTCCTGATAAATATAGGCACTGCTAGCACACTCCTGATAAATATAGACACTGCTAGCACACTCCTGATAAATATAGACACTGCCAGCACACTCCTGATAAATATAGGCACTGCTAGCACACTCCTGATAAATATAGGCACTGCTAGCACACTCCTGATAAATATAGGCACTGCTAGCACACTCCTGATAAATATAGACACTGCTAGCACACTCCTGATAAATATAGGCACTGCTAGCACACTCCTGATAAATATAGGCACTGCTAGCACACTCCTGATAAATATAGGCACTGCTAGCACACTCCTGATAAATATAGACACTGCTAGCACACTCCTGATAAATATAGGCACTGCTAGCACACTCCTGATAAATATAGACACTGCTAGCACACTCCTGATAAATATAGGCACTGCTAGCACACTCCTGATAAATATAGACACTGCTAGCACACTCCTGATAAATATAGGCACTGCTAGCACACTCCTGATAAATATAGGCACTGCTAGCACACTCCTGATAAATATAGGCACTGCTAGCACACTCCTGATAAATATAGGCACTGCTAGCACACTCCTGATAAATATAGGCACTGCTAGTACACTCCTGATAAATATAGACACTGCTAGCACACTCCTGATAAATATAGGCACTGCTAGCACACTCCTGATAAATATAGGCACTGCTAAGCACACTCCTGATAAATATAGACACTGCTAGCACACTCCCTGATAAATATAGGCACTGCTAGCACACTCCTGATAAATATAGGCACTGCTAGCACACTCCTGATAAATATAGGCACTGCTAGCACACTCCTGATAAATATAGGCACTGCTGGCACACTCCTGATAAATATAGGCACTGCTAGCACACTCCTGATAAATATAGACACTGCCAGCACACTCCTGATAAATATAGACACTGCTAGCACACTCCTGATAAATATAGGCACTGCTAGTACACTCCTGATAAATATAGACACTGCTGGCACACTCCTGATAAATATAGGCACTGCTAGAACACTCCTGATAAATATAGACACTGCTAGCACACTCCTGATAAATATAGACACTGCTAGCACACTCCTGATAAATATAGACACTGCTAGCACACTCCTGATAAATATAGGCACTGCTAGCACACTCCTGATAAATATAGACACTGCTAGCACACTCCTGATAAATATAGACACTACTAGTACACTCCTGATAAATATAGGCACTGCTAGTACACTCCTGATAAATATAGGCACTGCTAGCACACTCCTGATAAATATAGGCACTGCTAGCACACTCCTGATAAATATAGACACTGCTGGCACACTCCTGATAAATATAGGCACTGCTAGCACACTCCTGATAAATATAGGCACTGCTAGCACACTCCTGATAAATATAGGCACTGTTAGCATACTCCTGATAAATATAGACACTGCTAGCACACTCCTGATAAATATAGACACTGCTAGCACACTCCTGATAAATATAGGCACTGCTAGCACACTCCTGATAAATATAGACACTGCCGGCACACTCCTGATAAATATAGGTACTGCTAGCACACTCCTGATAAATATAGGCACTGCTAGCACACTCCTGATAAATATAGACACTGCTAGTACACTCCTGATAAATATAGGCACTGCTGGCACACTCCTGATAAATATAGACACTGCTAGCACACTCCTGATAAATATAGGCACTGCTAGCACACTCCTGATAAATATAGGCACTGCTAGCACACTCCTGATAAATATAGGCACTGCCAGCACACTCCTGATAAATATAGACACTGCTAGCACACTCCTGATAAATATAGACACTGCTAGCACACTCCTGATAAATATAGGCACTGCTAGCACACTCCTGATAAATATAGGCACTGCTAGCACACTCCTGATAAATATAGACACTGCTAGCACACTCCTGATAAATATAGGCACTGCTAGCACACTCCTGATAAATATAGGCACTGCTAGCACACTCCTGATAAATATAGGCACTGCTAGCACACTCCTGATAAATATAGGCACTGCTAGCACACTCCTGATAAATATAGACACTGCCAGCACACTCCTGATAAATATAGGCACTGCTAGCACACTCCTGATAAATATAGGCACTGCTAGCACACTCCTGATAAATATAGGCACTGCTAGCACACTCCTGATAAATATAGGCACTGCTAGCACACTCCTGATAAATATAGGCACTGCTAGCACACTCCTGATAAATATAGGCACTGCTAGCACACTCCTGATAAATATAGACACTGCTGGCACACTCCTGATAAATATAGGCACTGCCAGCACACTCCTGATAAATATAGACACTGCTAGCACACTCCTGATAAATATAGACACTGCTAGCACACTCCTGATAAATATAGGCACTGCTAGCACACTCCTGATAAATATAGACACTGCTAGCACACTCCTGATAAATATAGACACTGCTAGTACACTCCTGATAAATATAGGCACTGCTGGCACACTCCTGATAAATATAGACACTGCTAGCACACTCCTGATAAATATAGGCACTGCTAGTACACTCCTGATAAATATAGGCACTGCTAGCACACTCCTGATAAATATAGGCACTGCTAGCACACTCCTGATAAATATAGGCACTGCTAGTACACTCCTGATAAATATAGGCACTGCTAGCACACTCCTGATAAATATAGGCACTGCTAGTACACTCCTGATAAATATAGGCACTGCTAGCACACTCCTGATAAATATAGGCACTGCTGGCACACTCCTGATAAATATAGGCACTGCTAGCACACTCCTGATAAATATAGGCACTGCTGGCACACTCCTGATAAATATAGACACTGCTAGCACACTCCTGATAAATATAGGCACTGCTAGCACACTCCTGATAAATATAGGCACTGCTGGCACACTCCTGATAAATATAGGCACTGCTAGTACACTCCTGATAAATATAGGCACTGCTGGCACACTCCTGATAAATATAGACACTGCTAGCACACTCCTGATAAATATAGGCACTGCTAGCACACTCCTGATAAATATAGGCACTGCTAGCACACTCCTGATAAATATAGACACTGCTAGCACACTCCTGATAAATATAGGCACTGCTAGCACACTCCTGATAAATATAGGCACTGCTAGCACACTCCTGATAAATATAGGCACTGCTGGCACACTCCTGATAAATATAGGCACTGCTAGCACGGTCCTGATAAGACATCACTAATTATGTGTGCTTGCATGTCCAGTTCCACCACAACTTTCCTACATGTAGGACATTCCGCGTTCCAGGACTGCAATAGTTTGAGACTATCCCAGGATGTCTCTGGTGAGAATGACTATACAGCATGGGTACTGGAATCAGTACTAAAGCCTAGAGGGGTACATGTATTCCAGAGCTAGGCTACATTGCAGGAGGGCCCAAGCATCCCGAGACATCCGAGGATGGAATACCATATTTCCTAGAACACACCCCTTTTACTATCTATAAAGAAATGAACACGCCCTCGATTAGACTGGACAGCAGCAGGAAGTACGAGAGCTCCAGAGAAAATGCTGCCGAAGTAGGTCATGAAAGCTTGGCAGTCTGTCACCACTGAAGTGATAATAAAGTTCTTTAAAAGTTGCAGCATTTTAGATGGTCACATGATGTCAGCATGCACTGTTTAAAATCCTAGACAAGTGTGGCTGAATCTGCTGCAGATAACAATGCCAGAGAGGCAGAAAAACTTCATGGAAAAGAGGTGGCAGAGACTGTGATGAAGGTCCCTTGGCAAGCGATGAAGCTGACTGTGACGAAGAAGGAGCTACATGATAGAGGACGATGGCTAGAGCATGGAGCCAATAATCGTCACCTGTTCGAGCTCGACAATCTCATGCAACTATTGTGCACACGCTTGTTAGTCACAACTAATAGAGCGCGCCCTCTAATAGCAGCTCAGGAAATGAATAAGAACATGTGCATTTTAATTGAGGAAGTATCTCATGCACAGGCCAGTGCAGGTGGGCACAACTTCCAGGAATATGCCAGGGTTCCCTGGGTATGTGGGAGTAGGTTTCTAGTGAGGGAGACCGACTAGGCATGGATCCCAGCTAGGGTATAGGGATAGCCCAATTATCTCAGGAATGTCCATGTAGTAGAGTATTATATAGCATGCCTCAGAGAGTTCTGAAGTGGAGAGTAACCACAGAGAGTGATTGAGTTCAAGGTCTAGCAATAAACAATTCACACCGTGACCTGTGTGTGTGTGTGTGTGTGTGTGTGTGTGTGTAAGTCTGGGGGAAACAAACCTCTTGTTCCAGCTCTCTCTTATCAGCTTCATACAACTCTGTCGTTTTCAAGAGGCAGGTTCTCTGCTCCGAGATGCGCTCCAGATCCTGCTTGGCCTTAATCAAGCTCTTCTCTAGCTTAAGTCTGCAGTCAGTGGCCCTCTCCAGCTCAGCAGTCAGTTGCTTCATCTACAGGTGGAGATACCATTACAGCAAGTAAGAGTATTAGTCACAACAGTGCTTCAAGGTATAACATTGTATTCTCAAAATGTAGGCCTCCTGTACGTATGTACATATGTGTTCCCTGAGGTACTAATATCTAAGCTATAGGGATAAGATACAAAAGTTGAAGCATCTAAAATTGAGAGGGGGCGGGGAAGGGGGAGGAGGCTTGTGTTTTCAGCTACATGTACTGGGTTTAGAAATATTTACATTCCAAGTTTGTTGGCTGGTATGTATATAACTAGTTCGAGTTTCAAACCCAAAACACAGTGAGTTCAGTAGCCACCAGAACACAGTGAGTTCAGTAGCCACCAGAACACAGTGAGTTCAGTAGCCACCAGAACACAGTGAGTCAGTAGCCACCAGAACACAGTGAGTTCAGTAGCCACCAGAACACAGTGAGTTCAGTAGCCACCAGAACACAGTGAGTTCAGTATACCCACCAGAACACAGTGAGTTCAGTATACCCACCAGAACACAGTGAGTTCAGTAGCCACCAGAACACAGTGAGTTCAGTAGCCACCAGAACACAGTGAGTTCAGTAGCCACCAGAACACAGTGAGTTCAGTAGCCACCAGAACACAGTGAGTTCAGTAGCCACCAGAACACAGTGAGTTCAGTAGCCACCAGAACACAGTGAGTTCAGTAGCCACCAGAACACAGTGAGTTCAGTAGCCACCAGAACACAGTGAGTTCAGTATACCCACCAGAACACAGTGAGTTCAGTAGCCACCAGAACACAGTGAGTTCAGTAGCCACCAGAACACAGTGAGTTCAGTAGCCACCAGAACACAGTGAGTTCAGTAGCCACCAGAACACAGTGAGTTCAGTAGCCACCAGAACACAGTGAGTTCAGTAGCCACCAGAACACAGTGAGTTCAGTAGCCACCAGAACACAGTGAGTTCAGTAGCCACCAGGACACAGTGAGTTCAGTAGCCACCAGAACACAGTGAGTTCAGTAGCCACCAGAACACAGTGAGTTCAGTAGCCACCAGAACACAGTGAGTTCAGTATACCCACCAGAACACAGTGAGTTCAGTAGCCACCAGAACACAGTGAGTTCAGTAGCCACCAGAACACAGTGAGTTCAGTAGCCACCAGAACACAGTGAGTTCAGTAGCCACCAGAACACAGTGAGTTCAGTAGCCACCAGAACACAGTGAGTTCAGTAGCCACCAGAACACAGTGAGTTCAGTAGCCACCAGAACACAGTGAGTTCAGTAGCCACCAGAACACAGTGAGTTCAGTAGCCACCAGAACACAGTGAGTTCAGTAGCCACCAGGACACAGTGAGTTCAGTAGCCACCAGAACACAGTGAGTTCAGTAGCCACCAGAACACAGTGAGTTCAGTAGCCACCAGAACACAGTGAGTTCAGTAGCCACCAGAACACAGTGAGTTCAGTAGCCACCAGAACACAGTGAGTTCAGTAGCCACCAGAACACAGTGAGTTCAGTAGCCACCAGAACACAGTGAGTTCAGTAGCCACCAGGACACAGTGAGTTCAGTAGCCACCAGAACACAGTGAGTTCAGTAGCCACCAGAACACAGTGAGTTCAGTAGCCACCAGAACACAGTGAGTTCAGTAGCCACCAGAACACAGTGAGTTCAGTAGCCACCAGAACACAGTGAGTTCAGTAGCCACCAGAACACAGTGAGTTCAGTAGCCACCAGAACACAGTGAGTTCAGTAGCCACCAGGACACAGTGAGTTCAGTAGCCACCAGAACACAGTGAGTTCAGTAGCCACCAGAACACAGTGAGTTCAGTAGCCACCAGAACACAGTGAGTTCAGTAGCCACCAGAACACAGTGAGTTCAGTAGCCACCAGAACACAGTGAGTTCAGTAGCCACCAGAACACAGTGAGTTCAGTAGCCACCAGAACACAGTGAGTTCAGTAGCCACCAGAACACAGTGAGTTCAGTAGCCACCAGAACACAGTGAGTTCAGTAGCCACCAGAACACAGTGAGTTCAGTAGCCACCAGAACACAGTGAGTTCAGTAGCCACCAGAACACAGTGAGTTCAGTAGCCACCAGAACACAGTGAGTTCAGTATACCCACCAGAACACAGTGAGTTCAGTATACCCACCAGAACACAGTGAGTTCAGTAGCCACCAGAACACAGTGAGTTCAGTAGCCACCAGAACACAGTGAGTTCAGTAGCCACCAGAACACAGTGAGTTCAGTAGCCACCAGAACACAGTGAGTTCAGTAGCCCACCAGAACACAGTGAGTTCAGTAGCTACCAGAACACAGTGAGTTCAGTATACCCACCAGAACACAGTGAGTTCAGTAGCCACCAGAACACAGTGAGTTCAGTAGCCACCAGAACACAGTGAGTTCAGTAGCCACCAGAACACAGTGAGTTCAGTAGCCACCAGAACACAGTGAGTTCAGTAGCCACCAGAACACAGTGAGTTCAGTATACCCACCAGAACACAGTGAGTTCAGTAGCCACCAGAACACAGTGAGTTCAGTAGCCACCAGAACACAGTGAGTTCAGTAGCCACCAGAACACAGTGAGTTCAGTAGCCACCAGAACACAGTGAGTTCAGTAGCCACCAGAACACAGTGAGTTCAGTATACCCACCAGAACACAGTGAGTTCAGTAGCCACCAGAACACAGTGAGTTCAGTAGCCACCAGAACACAGTGAGTTCAGTAGCCACCAGAACACAGTGAGTTCAGTAGCCACCAGAACACAGTGAGTTCAGTAGCCACCAGAACACAGTGAGTTCAGTATACCCACCAGAACACAGTGAGTTCAGTACCCACCAGAACACAGTGAGTTCAGTAGCCACCAGAACACAGTGAGTTCAGTAGCCACCAGAACACAGTGAGTTCAGTAGCCACCAGAACACAGTGAGTTCAGTAGCCACCAGAACACAGTGAGTTCAGTAGCCACCAGAACACAGTGAGTTCAGTAGCCACCAGGACACAGTGAGTTCAGTAGCCACCAGAACACAGTGAGTTCAGTAGCCACCAGAACACAGTGAGTTCAGTAGCCACCAGAACACAGTGAGTTCAGTATACCCACCAGAACACAGTGAGTTCAGTAGCCACCAGAACACAGTGAGTTCAGTAGCCACCAGAACACAGTGAGTTCAGTAGCCACCAGAACACAGTGAGTTCAGTAGCCACCAGAACACAGTGAGTTCAGTAGCCACCAGAACACAGTGAGTTCAGTAGCCACCAGAACACAGTGAGTTCAGTAGCCACCAGAACACAGTGAGTTCAGTAGCCACCAGAACACAGTGAGTTCAGTAGCCACCAGGACACAGTGAGTTCAGTAGCCACCAGAACACAGTGAGTTCAGTAGCCACCAGAACACAGTGAGTTCAGTAGCCACCAGAACACAGTGAGTTCAGTAGCCACCAGAACACAGTGAGTTCAGTAGCCACCAGAACACAGTGAGTTCAGTAGCCACCAGAACACAGTGAGTTCAGTAGCCACCAGAACACAGTGAGTTCAGTAGCCACCAGAACACAGTGAGTTCAGTAGCCACCAGAACACAGTGAGTTCAGTAGCCACCAGAACACAGTGAGTTCAGTAGCCACCAGAACACAGTGAGTTCAGTAGCCACCAGAACACAGTGAGTTCAGTAGCCACCAGAACACAGTGAGTTCAGTAGCCACCAGAACACAGTGAGTTCAGTAGCCACCAGAACACAGTGAGTTCAGTAGCCACCAGGACACAGTGAGTTCAGTATCCACCAGAACACAGTGAGTTCAGTAGCCACCAGAACACAGTGAGTTCAGTAGCCACCAGAACACAGTGAGTTCAGTAGCCACCAGAACACAGTGAGTTCAGTAGCCACCAGAACACAGTGAGTTCAGTAGCCACCAGAACACAGTGAGTTCAGTATATCTGACCCATAAGTGGGAGGAGAGCGTGTGCCTCCGAGGGGATGTTGCCTGCCACTGCACAAAGTTGTGCCACTGGAAGCATCCATACCTTACCCGGTGGGGATTGGTTCCATAGGGTCGTCTGCTACGCCTAACTCAGCTACAGTGCTCCATCACTCCCCACCACACTCTTCTTTTCTTTCTCGCTCCTGTCTGTATCACGGCAACGTTTAACCCCCTTCCTTGTGAGGGTTAAAAGTTGCCGTGATGCAGACCCCAACGAGGAAATCTATTACTTGAGTGTTGAGTGTAATAATAATGTATACACAGGGGAAATGGGTTGTGGGGATCAGGTTTGTAACAAAATGTCAGGCTATTCATAATTTGGCCTGACATTTCAATGCATTGACAGGACAAATAAAACATGAATTGATGTTGGCAACCTAACTCCTCTCCTCTACTCTAGCAAGCACAGGGAAGACATCGTACTGAGAGGAAGGTTTTCCTTTGATAGGAAATAAACTAACCAAACTTCCGTTCCTCTGCCTCACCAACAAGAGTCGAAAGAGCTCTTGCAATGGGTGCATATAGCTGGCGATATCCATCAACTGTTTTGCGTTGTTCCTTCCTAAGCAGAGGCGTGGCTCATTGGTGCAGGGCAGCTGAGGCATGATATTTGAAAGAAGACCAGCAGAGATTAGTGCAACCTGGATAAATGTCAGAGCATAGTCTCTGCAGCCATGAAGCTTATCTTCAAATACAGACAGAACACTCGAGGGAAGATGCACATCACATTGTCAAACTCCAACCAATAGTGCTTCTTGTCTTTGTCTGCCATCCATCTCTCCACTGTCTTCTAGTCTCAGTCCTCTGTTTGGGCTGGAGGGGAGGTCTGATACTGCAGCCCACTTCCACCAGGGTTACAGGTTGTGATAACTATAAAGAACTGGGGAGTGTTCTTTTTCAAAGAAAAAGGTCCCAGCTCTTTCCAAAGAAGTAGACTGCTACAAAGTGGTCTCCTCTGGGGTTGCCCAACCAAGAAGGAGGGAATCTAGGAAGGATTTTCCTAGAATATAGTCCCACCCAGCAATATTATTTTGTTGAAGAATTTGTCCAAGACAAATGAACTGCCACCAGCCGCTATCATAACCTCTGGCAATTCTTTGCGCCAGGAAGACTGTGATGACACTGCTCCTGGACATTTATCCCCCTCCCCATAGATCAATAATGTGTGTAAAGTTTCGTGGGTACCTTTTGGCTTACTCTGTTCGTTGGACACATCGATCCAGGCTAGTTTGTTTGATATATAATCTGCCTCGCGATACCCTCTAGACCCTGAAAGCACCACTCGGGGTCTAATATAGACAACTAGGGCTCTGTAACTCGGTGCATTAGCTATTGTTTATGTGGTACCAGTGTATGTGTGTGTGTGCATGTGCGTGCATGCATGGTTGTAACAAGTCACAGCCAATAGAAAAGTATGTATTGATTGCATCATCCAATCGTTTTGTTGGAACAAAGGTGTCATGAGATTTCCACTTTGTCCCCACGTCGCCACAAAAGACCCAGAGCTATTTTTAACCCACACACCTGCCTCATTAATTCAGCAACCACTACGAGGCCTAAAATATATTTAGCCTTCTTGATCCAAATACGGTTTTGTGGTCTTGCTGGGCCTGCCTAGGGTATAGCAGATACTGCAGATAGTAGTCTTTGTTAGCTGGGAGAGTATAGAGTATGCATGTGCCATCTTCACAAGAGCAGCTCAGTGGGAGCTTACTGCGTCCCATTCAGTGCACTAGTATAGAGTATGTATGTGCCATCTTCACAAGAGCAGCTCGGTGGGAGCTTACTGCGTCCCATTCAGTGCACTAGTATAGAGTATGTATGTGCCATCTTCACAAGAAGGAGCTAGTTCTCTTGAGCCAGACTAAGAAGGAGCTAGTCTCTTGAGCTAGACTAGGAGCTAATCTCTTTAGCAGACTAAGAGCTAATCTCTTTAGCAGACTAAGAAGGAGCTGGTCTCTTGAGCTAGACTAAGAAGGAGCTGGTCTCTTGAGCAGACTAAGAAGGAGCTGGTTCTCTTGAGCCAGACTAAGAAGGAGCTAGTCTCTTGAGCTAGACTAGGAGCTAATCTCTTTAGCAGACTAAGGAGCTAATCTCTTTAGCAGACTAAGAAGTAGCTGGTCTCTTGAGCTAGACTAAGAAGGAGCTGGTCTCTTGAGCTAGACTAAGAAGGAGCTGGTCTCTTGAGCAGACTAAGAAGGAGCTAGTCTCTTGAGCTAGACTAGGAGCTAATCTCTTTAGCAGACTAAGGAGCTAATCTCTTTAGCAGACTAAGGAGCTAATCTCTTTAGCAGACTAAGGAGCTAATCTCTTGAGTTAGACTAAGAAGGAGCTAGTCTCTTGAGCTAGACTATGGTCTCTCAAGGAGTAAGAAAGACCCACTTCCTTGAACCAGATTGAAAAGGAGCAAGACTCTTGAGGTGGACTGAGGAGCAAGTGATGTCCTCTCAAAACAGTCTGTGATTGACTTTACTCCTTGAAGTACATGTTTGTCTCCTCTATTTGGACATCCTTCATGGCAAAAAGCTCCACTTAGCCAAAGAGGAGAACACAATGCTTGCGACAGGCTCGGCATTGGCATTCTTCAGGATGTGCATATGTACATGTACCAATTGTTGGGCATACTGGGAAGTATTTTTGGAATGGGCCATACAGGGTGAGTTGCCTGCGCTGCCAGAAGACTGGGGAAATGGCAAGAAGTGCCCTGCATGAGAAACTGTGGACAACTGCAGCCAATAACAGGTTGGTCACATCAGTAAAATTCTTGCTCAATGTTCTGTGAATGTGTTCTCATGTCAGTGAAGCTAACATGCACCCACATCACCAAACCAATCCCCTTTAAAAATATTATTATGACATCAAGACCATCAGCTTCACAGGAGCTCCCACAAGGACACCTGACAGAGATGGTTGCACAGATGCTGCACACCTAACAACTTTCACTGTGCTAAACATGGAGAGGCTTAACAACTAGAGTTCACGGACTATTACATCTACAACCTCCAGGAGTAGCCCGTGCTACAAACTCTGGGATAGCCCGTGCTAAAGTCAGGCAGCCAGATGCAATGAGCACATGCCTATCATTAAGATTAGGTGTGTGTACACACGCCGACTGACCTTCTCGTCCTGAGACATGATGACATCACGTAGCTTCTTGGCTTCCAAGCAGGTTCTGTCCTTCAGCTTGATCTGATGTCGGAGGTCCATGATGGACCTCCGCAGACCTTCCAGCTCAGCATCGTTGCTCACGAGGCTGGCACGGAACAAGGACTCTGCCACAGCCAACAACAGAAGTCATAGTTTATAGCAAAGCACAGACACTGCCATACATATCCAAGTGCCATCAACATCTATAGCCCTTCTACATCATACATCCTAATAGCATCAACATATCCCTACCCTCAACAACTCCACACCACCTGCACATCAGCACCTCCACCCCACTCCCTTTTGGATCAATACAATACATAGCGGGGATATGGAGGAGGAGGAGGAGGAGGGGGAGGAGGAGGAGGGGGAGGAGGAGGAGGGGGGGAAGGAGGGGGAGGAGGAGGAGGAGGGTGAGGAGGAGGAGGAGGAGGGGGAGGATGAGGAGGAGGGGGAGGAGGAGGAGGGGGAGGAGGAGGAGGAGGAGGGGGAGGAGGAGGGGGAGGGGGAGGGGGAGGGGGAGGAGGAGGGGGAGGAGGAGGGGGAGGAGTTAAGTAAATACATATGGTGCCTGACAAGGATTCGTGAGGGGGAATATTCGTGATGGATGTGTAGCCACTACATTCTCTGTGGCTTCAGATGTGTATAGCATCTGTGCATGGGGATTTTAATCCTGGATACCTTAATTACATATATCATTAGATGTATATACTCAACCAGTTGAAAATACCCCGTTACAAGCTAGGATAATCGGATCAAGTACATGCCAGCCCCACCTTCTTTTGTTCCTATGTACTGTATGGACACCACGGAGGCAAGATGGCAGTGTACGATAATGTGAAGTGTTTGTTCCTGCTTACGTTTCTTCTTGAGGTCGGAGAGGAGTTGGCCTCTGGTCCTGTCCCTGTCCTCCAGAGAAGCTTTGAACTCCCTGAGACTGGATATGGTACACCCCTCGGTCAAATACTGACACCCACCGTGGAGAGGAGAGAGTACACGTTGACGGGGGTGAGGTGGGTGGGGAAGGGGAGGAGGGGGAGGTGTGGAAAGAGAAAATGGGAGGAAGAATGTAAACGAAGATAATGAGAGGAAAGAAAGGCAGAAAGGAGAGACATGGAGAAAGTGAGTAAGATATGGGAGAAGATGAACATGATGTTACAGGCTTGTATAGAGTGTACTGATCATGAGAGATGTGCTCCAATAATCACCTTATACAGTCAGAGTAAAGTTTGGCTAGGAACAGTTTGCATACATACATGTATATATAGGAGATAATGGTGTCATGGGATCTATTGATCATGTTTTAGTGTGTGATTGATCAACATGCTATTGATTGACACGCCACTCACTGATGTAAGCATATATGTATGCCAAAAGCTACATATTAGTGGAATTTAAAAAACATAAAAAATCGACAATACGGTTCTAATGATATCCCAGAGGTTTTAAAAATTGCTCTATTCTTCTAGTACTTGCCTATGAATTGATGAATGCTGGAGAGCTTCAGTAACTGGAGGGGAAATATTTAAAAACGTAGACTGTTCAGAATTCGAGCAGATGTTTCAAAGCGGTGAAGATATCCAATCAACTAACCTTGGAGGATATGCTTTCTTGAATTCTGGACGACGACATGGAACTCTCTGAGAGTGCAAGCAGTGATGAAGAAGGCGATAGCATCTCCTCTTACCTTGGCCTGATCAGTGTGGAGCCTGAAGCTCTACTACTGCTGGGCAGAGTATGCAGTCGTGCCTGACTTACTTTCGAGCAAGCCTAGCGCTCTCACTCGAGCTGACGACTGCTGGAGATGAGCTGACGACTGGCCTGGAGCTGACGACTGGGCTGGAGATGAGCTGACGACTGGGCTGGAGATGAGCTGACGACTGGCCTGGAGCTGACGACTGGGCTGGAGATGAGCTGACGACTGGGCTGGAGATGAGCTGACGACTGGCCTGGAGCTGACGACTGGGCTGGAGATGAGCTGACGACTGGCCTGGAGCTGACGACTGGGCTGGAGATGAGCTGACGACTGGCCTGGAGCTGACGACTGGCCTGGAGCTGATGACTGGCCTGGAGCTGACGACTGGGCTGGAGATGAGCTGACGACTGGGCTGGAGATGAGCTGACGACTGGCCTGGAGCTGACGACTGGGCTGGAGATGAGCTGACGACTGGCCTGGAGCTGACGACTGGGCTGGAGATGAGCTGACGACTGGGCTGGAGATGAGCTGATGACTGGCCTGGAGCTGACGACTGGGCTGGAGATGAGCTGACGACTGGGCTGGAGCTGACGACAGGCCTGGAGCTGATGACTGGGCTGGAGATGAGCTGATGACTGGCCTGGAGATGAGCTGACGACTGGCCTGGAGATGAGCTGACGACTGGCCTGGAGCTGACGACTGGGCTGGAGCTGACGACTGGGCTGGAGCTGACGACAGGCCTGGAGATGAGCTGACGACTGGCCTGGAGATGAGCTGACGACTGGCCTGGAGCTGACGACTGGGCTGGAGATGAGCTGACGACTGGCCTGGAGATGAGCTGATGACTGGCCTGGAGCTGACGACTGGCCTGGAGATGAGCTGACGACTGGCCTGGAGCTGACGACTGGCCTGGAGCTGACGACTGGGCTGGAGATGAGCTGATGACTGGCCTGGAGCTGATGACTGGCCTGGAGATGAGCTGACGACTGGCCTGGAGATGAGCTGACGACTGGCCTGGAGCTGACGACTGGCCTGGAGATGAGCTGATGACTGGCCTGGAGCTGACGACTGGCCTGGAGCTGACGACTGGGCTGGAGATGAGCTGACGACTGGCCTGGAGATGAGCTGACGACTGGCCTGGAGATGAGCTGACGACTGGCCTGGAGCTGACGACTGGGCTGGAGATGAGCTGACGACTGGCCTGGAGCTGACGACTGGGCTGGAGATGAGCTGACGACTGGCCTGGAGCTGACGACTGGCCTGGAGCTGATGACTGGCCTGGAGCTGATGACTGGGCTGGAGATGAGCTGACGACTGGCCTGGAGCTGACGACTGGCCTGGAGCTGACGACTGGGCTGGAGATGAGCTGACGACTGGGCTGGAGCTGATGACTGGCCTGGAGCTGATGACTGGGCTGGAGATGAGCTGACGACTGGCCTGGAGCTGACGACTGGCCTGGAGCTGACGACTGGGCTGGAGATGAGCTGACGACTGGCCTGGAGCTGACGACTGGGCTGGAGATGAGCTGACGACTGGGCTGGAGATGAGCTGACGACTGGGCTGGAGATGAGCTGACGACTGGGCTGGAGATGAGGTGCCCTGCGATGAAGAAGGCACTGACTGTGAGTCTAGCTCTAGTTAGGTGTGCAGTTAGTAAGGACAGCATGAACTGCAAAGGCTGTTCCAGCTTCCTTGTACGCGGGTAATCCATGGCAAAAGTATTACAGTAGCTGATATGTTTAGGTGTGATGCATGAAGTGATGGATCGGGCAGTAGCCGGGAGCAGCACTGACACTTCCTAGTGTTGCTAGTGACACTTTTGCTGTGGTGGGCCTCCAAGATACATGGGTTAGGCTACTTCAACACCGAAATAAGAAGTAGCAAGCTCAAATGAGATTGACCTTGATGTGGTTTTGTGGTTCATTTATATGGCAACACACAAACACAATGTTCCACTGCTATCACACATAGTAGTATGGCTGCTAGGGACTTATAGCCAGACAGCAAGCATGTGGGTAGGGCTTCATAACAAATAAATCCATGGGGGAGGGGGTGGGGGGGTTGAGAGGTCAAGGGTCTGTCTGTACACACTGCACACAAAATTAAGTGATTTGGATCTAGTGTCCACACAGCCCAAAATGGCTCCAAAAATTGATTCTCATTTATTAACACTTTAAACAATCGCACATAAACGGTTACAGGGAACAATTACAGTTTGGCAAGTCATGGCAGTCTGTCCTCATGTTCTGCTTCCCTTATTGTAAGCAACAAGATGTCTTGTCTATCTGCCATTGTAGGACTGAGGTTGCTGACAGGAGAAGGCTCGGTAACAGGAGTGTGAGAGGTTTCCCATGGAACTACACGCACAAAGTATGCTCTGATGGTCCCCACTTCAAGTGGCAGCCCAACATCACCAAGTCCACACAAACAGTACTGTAGACAGCCGCTGTGGACAACACACAATCGTCATTGGGTCATCCACTTGCAAGAACTGCAAAAAAATGTTCTTCTTCTTGTTGGCCTTGAGTATCCATGGAAACTAGAATTTCATGTGCTGGGATACACGTAGATAGTCCACCCACCTCACTCATATATACACACACCTCAGGAGCCAGCAGTGTTGAGGAGGCTAGCAGTAGCTAGGCAGCCAAAGCTAGCCAAAATGCTTGTGCACACTCACTCAGCAAAGCTAAGCTGAACCCTCGTGTACCCGACCATGTACCCGACCATGTACCCGACCATGTACCCGACCATGTACCCGACCATGTACCCGACCATGTACCCGACCATGTAGCTATAGCCGTATAGTGTTCCTGCTCACAGTACCTTCAGAAAATTCTCACTCCAGGCCAGTGGAAATGCTGTCTGCTCTGATTGCACTGACTGAAGCAGCTCATCAGCGCACATGCACCTCACCTGAATGTGTGTCCTTGTTCATTCATTGTGCAGTGTGTACGGACGGGGCTTACGAGGGTTTCCAGGCCAAAACTTGGAGATGTAGGGGGAAGGGCGTGTCCCTACTTTAGTGCTCCGCAACTCCAACATATTGTTAACTGTTAGGGCCAACAGCAGATGTCTGCATGCATGCGTGCATGTCACTTCCCAATGGTAGCAGATGTCTGCATGCATGCGTGCATGTCACTTCCCTGGTAGCAGATATGTCTGCATGCATGCGTGCATGTCACTTTCCTGGTAGCAGATATGTCTGCATGCATGCGTGCATGTCACTTCCCAATGGTAGCAGATATGTCTGCATGCATGTGTGCATGCTCACTTCCCAATGGTAGCAGATGTCTGCATGCATGCGTGCATGTCACTTCCCTGGTAGCAGATATATCTGCATGCATGTGCATGCTCACTTCCCAATGGTAGCAGATATGTCTGCATGCATGCATGCATGTCACTTCCCAATGGTAGCAGATATATCTGCATGCATGTGCATGTCACTTCCCAATGGTAGCAGATATGTCTGCATGCATGTGTGCATGTCACTTCCCAATGGTAGCAGATATATCCACACAAACATCACAATTTGGAAGACACTGCAAAAAAAAAGCTTCGACTGAAACAAGTCGAGCAGGTTGGTTAGCATTGCTGTATTTAATCCTACTCCACTAGAATAACACCGCAGGTGGAGGTTTACACCAACAAGTCACACCATTGAAATGGCGAGATACACAGTGGTCATCTTCGACAAAAAGCTAACGGCTAAAAAATATTACAGTATATATATATAGCCAGCTTTACCTGAAGGCAACAAATGATTTCACATAATTATAAAGTGGAAGTGGTCTGAGAGAGGATCACTGCCTGCCACACTAGTGAGGTAGAGAAGCAAAAAAGTATTCCAAGAGTTTTGATTGTCGCTGGGCTAGCTAGCACATCAACAGTGCTTACCTGACAGAGCCCTCAAGCCATGAAGAAGGCACCACTGACTTGCCGTAACTAGGTCATGTACTTGAATTAAAAGTTAGAATCACTCGCCCGTGTTGCGTTATTGCAATTTGCGACCCCAAAGAGCTAACCTCCTACATCTAATAGTAAGAGTAAAAATATTAAAATAAAGCTTGTCTGCTTTTTGGCACTGCACTTGTGCCTGTAGGAATGCCCTGATATACATGCAGCCTCAGATGGCATCTTCATCAGGGATACCAGTTCAACCTGCTCCGTCCTCAACAATTGATCCCCCGTGAGGCCTATAGAGTTGCTACATGCCCATGGGTATGTGGGCATCTTGAAGTTTGGGAGCTCTCAAGGAGAGACACACACTATTGTCTTGTATTTCAGATTTTGACAATAGACTCCCACCATAATTGCATATGGGATGGATTCAAGGCAATATGAATTGTTGCTCAAGTATATGTGTATATATATACATGTACACACCTACACACACCTTCTGTATAGATAACACTCCCAGGGTCAGCATGTAGGGGTGTGGTGGGGCTATCTCCCCATCGGGCGACTCCCACTCCAGCCCAGGTGCCAGTGAGTCCTTGATGGCGGCCTTGTAGAGCAGGTATGCTCTCTTCCTGCCTGAAGCTAGTCCAGAGTCCACCCTTTGAGGACAGACAAATACAAACCAGTTTAATGAATATGCAAGTCCCATGCACCAAACTGTGTTTACACAAGTGACGATTCTGTTCCAACTATCACTAGTAGACCACACCCCAAATAAGCATACTACACCTTCAAATAACAGACCACGCCCTAAATTAATTAATAGCCACACAATCAATTCATAGTTATTGCCTGGACCACACCTAAAGTATATAAGTGTCATCCAAATTAATGACCACACCTTTTATCAGACCACGCCCTAAATACCATCAACTAACAGCAGTAAAACAGTACGCAGTCTTGGTCGGAATCATGCCTGTCAACTTTAATTGCATGAATCATGCATGCACTGCACATAACCTAAAAGCTCTAATTATGCATCACGGGGAAAATAATCCTTAATCTGCTGTGTCCCATAAATAGAAAACTGTTAGACCACGAACACAACAATAGAAAAATGACGCATATTTAGAAAATACGTTCTGTTGCTGAACGGGGTGAGGTATAAATCAAGATGAGCCTGTAGTTCTGGTATTGATTTGGAAGCCAACCAGCTACCAAACCCTAAGGTGGTGAAAAGAGGACCTGGAAGGCCGTTAAATGATGTTGCAGTCCCCCCCCCCCCCCCCCCCCCCAACACACACACAGCAGTAGACTCGAGCTTTGACACCGACACTGAGCTTCAAGCTTTTCTGTGGATGAAACAAACAGGGGTGTATGTGTGCGTATAGAATCTTAGCTAGGGTCGAGCAAGCCTCACTATACCAGTCATGAGGATTGTCGTGTTCTGAAGCTGTTGTAGCTACTTCACTGATTCAAGAAGTCCATATACTCTGATACACCACGTGGTGGCCTCTAATGATCCAGAAAGATCAGCAACGAGACGCTATATCTGATCGCGAGGTTATAACGGAAAGAGTCGATAGGCACACCAAATGCAAGAATAGAAATTATTGACGATATCCAAGACGTGTCATTAGAAATTGAGCTTAGGAAGAAAAGAACTTTGACGCGGAATTAGACAATGCATAATTGAAGCTGTTATGGTATTCATCACATAACACAGTCCTGTTCAAGCACAACACATGCATCACCAACCGGGTCTCATGGGGACCGTGGGGGGATATTTCCACACACCCTAACAGAAATCCCAACCCCTTCCCCCAGACACATAAAACTATTACTAGTAGTACTGCTAGGCACCGAATGGCAAGAGAAGGAAAGGAGAGGAAAGCCACAAATTATTTCTGCTTGAAATCCTAGCCCAGTATTGCTAGAATGCATTGCTCTAGCCATTGTCCAACCCATAGATGAGCTGAACATCTAATGCTGGATTGATCTTACATTATTGATGCGATAGAGATTTAATTGGATCACACGCTCAGTCTAGTGCTCCACCCATCTTCAATGGGAGCGGCTTATAAGTACTATTAACAACACTCCTTGCATAGCCATACTTCCAACTGCACGTTTTCCTTTAAGAACTTGCATAGCAGCCCATTATGCTGCAGGGCATCAGGCTGTGCTTTCTGGAGGTATTCTCGGAGTCCCCAAGGGAAGACTATACACAAGCTGCCAACAGCTTGAAAGTGATGCATAGTTTGCACTCCTGGGGCTGTTTGATGTCTCATTAGACCCTCCATCATTAGCACACCTCTCCTCTACAGGAGCAGGTTGAACTGGTGCCCCTGATGAAGATGCCATCTGAGGCTGCGTGGCATTCCTACAATGTCAACTATGCAGCCAATTCTCTATCCATAGAGAGCACAGATGCATTTGTTTACCAAGATTGACAGGTAATAATTTCAGCAAACGATGTATCCCACCTCCATAGCTAGAGCTTGTTAATAGCTGCAGTGCATCTGGTGCCCTTTCCTGTCAGTATTATACTGAGAGCCTTCACAGCTCATTAGGTATGTGGAGGTTGAAGAGCTTTGACTATCAACTGCTACCAGATTATGAAATCAAATAGTCTGTCACACTTTTGTGTCCCTTTGGAGTTCAAGCTTCTTGATATGAAATGCAATCTTCAAGGTTTAGCTAATGTTCGACGTTTGCGATGCTCCTTCTCCTATAGAAACACGGACAAATGGAGTGTAGAAGGTTTGCCTGACACTGAGGAAGACTCTTGATCATGGAGGATGCCAATTGCCAGCAACGAAGATGAGAAAAAGGCAACCATATTATGATTTATTTTGTCAAGAACATTTTTCCCCTTCAATATGTAGCTAGCTAGCTTATGTTGTTAGATAGAGCTACCGTAAGACATGGTAGTAACTTCGGTATTCATAAGCTAGAAATAGCCAAGTTTTGTCCGCTGGTTTGATTTGATGCTGGCTCTAATTCCAAATTTATGTTGTCTGCGTGTTTGGTGTGAAGTTGTTATGGAAGAGCCTTACGAGTCTGGAAAAGTTTGGTGGGTTGGTAATCAAGAATGGTAGCTAGCTAATGGCAACAACATGTCCTATACACACATAGATTTCCCATGGCAAGTTACCCAGCTATATACCACACGACTTCCTCTTGAGTCCAAGCCCTCCCCTCATGCAGGAGCCTCCCCCCTCTCCTCTCAAGTGTTATAATTAGGACTATAAAGGGTACAAGGATTGGTAGCACAAGGTGACATGTTGGTTCATATATATTTTACACACACACACACACACACACAATTCTCCTCTTCAGACATCATCATACTTCCAGTATGATAAAGCCAAACTGAGCATACCCCACTACAGGCCAGCACTTTCAGGGAACTTGAGCGCCACCCCCCCCCCCCCCCCCAAAAAGAACCACCCCTAAAGCAGACATTAAAATTATATGACAATACTCTGCGTAAAAAAATAAGGCAAATGACATGCTCGAGTATTCCACATTCACGGCAAGCTACCGGGTCAGCACAGAGAGGGCCTGCTAGTTCCTTTTGGGAAGGATCCAAATGTGCACCAGATTGATCAGTATTAGTGCACATACCTGTGGCTTCCAAGCAAACCCACTGCATGTTGAACATTCTAGTTTCTTTATAAAGCATATAATATAGTTCTATTTTCTGCAGAATCGCACAATTCTCACTTGCCCATATATACAGCCAGCTCTTCCCCTCCAGCTAAGTGTTTTCTCAGATTTAATAAGCCCGCATTATTTAGACGGGTTCTTATTTTATAAAGGGTGAACGTACATGAATACATAGATAGATACGCATGCACAGCAATACCAAGTTTTCCATTCAACTGAGGGCTCACTCCGATAGCCAATTACTAGTAGCAATTGCAGGGCAGTGCACACACACACAAATTGATTGTATTAGCTAAATCCTAGCATTGTTAGATTGCATTGTCCTAGCCCTAGAACAGCTAAAGGCCTAATCAGTACTAATGTAGTAATGCTTGGATTGTGTATGAGAAAGTAACTAAGAATTATATATATATACTTAGACGGTAGTTTGCTGATGAAGGATACAAATAATGCTCAATGCTGTGTTAAAGCAGAGCTATTGGTCCTGGTCACCTGGTCCCGATGATGGGTCTATATATAATATTCTTACAGATTCTGAACTGCTACAAGGTTGAACTATCTGTTCCCCAACAACACTATGGATGGCAAATTCCGAAACAGAAATGAGCATGTGTAAGTATGGCCGAGAGAGGAGTTTTGTAAGAAATACTTGCAGTTCTGTTCCCTTGAAGATGGACACTAAGAGTGAGCTCATCAGGAAGTGCTTTCTGCAGGAATTCTCAGAGTAATAAAGAAAAGACCAGGCAGAAACTGACATGAACTTCTTCGAGTGATAGCCTCTTGGACACTATTTAGTGTGCTCAGTATTGTCTCCATCATTAGCACATCTCTCCTCTATTTTACCAGTTGCCCACTACAGGGTGGGGCCAATTATCTGTCCAGAGAGAGTGGCAGTACTACAGGTGCTTACTTAACAAATATTGAAACTAGTTTCTGCATCATGACAAAGATGGTTTATCCCACCCCCACAGCTAGAGCATGTGATGAGCTGAGAAGGTACATCAGAATGGAACTCCATCATTCCCTCGGCTACTAACCATGTAGCCTGTCCTCACTTGCCTGTGCAACCAGTTTCCTTTCCTCCATGTGGCCTGTCTTCAGTGCAATCTGTTTCCTTTCCTCCATGTAGCCTGTCTTCAGTGCAACCAGTTTCCTTTCCTCCATGTAGCCTGTCTTCAGTGCAACCAGTTTCCTTTCCTCCATGTAGCCTGTCTTCAGTGCAACCAGTTTCCTTTCCTCCATGTGGCCTGTCTTCAGTGCAACCAGTTTCCTTTCCTCCATCTGGCCTGTCTTCAGTGCAACCAGTTTCCCTTCCTCCATGTAGCCTGTCTTCAGTGCAACCTGTTTCCTTTCCTCCATGTATGTAGCCTGTCTTCAGTGCAACCAGTTTCCTTTCCTCCATCTGGCCTGTCTTCAGTGCAACCAGTTTCCTTTCCTCCATGTAGCCTGTCTTCAGTGCAACCAGTTTCCTTTCCTCCATGTAGCCTGTCTTCAGTGCAACCAGTTTCCTTTCCTCCATGTGGCCTGTCTTCAGTGCAACCAGTTTCCTTTCCTCCATCTGGCCTGTCTTCAGTGCAACCAGTTTCCTTTCCTCCATGTAGCCTGTCTTCAGTGCAACCTGTTTCATTTCCTCCATGTATGTAGCCTGTCTTCAGTGCAACCGGTTTCCTTTCCTCCATGTAGCCTGTCTTCAGTGCAACCAGTTTCCTTTCCTCCATGTATGTAGCCTGTCTTCAGTGCAACCGGTTTCCTTTCCTCCATGTATGTAGCCTGTCCTCACTTGCCTGTCAGTTTCCTTTCCTCAACTTCAAATCTGTTGCCATTTTCTCTTCACCATGACGACCATTCCCGGTTTACATAAGTCCGCTTTATGTAAGTGCGAGCCACCCATTCCTATTCCTTCGGGTGAACATACAGTGAATACATTAGATAGATACATCCGACATAAGCTACAGTGAATAGATTAGATAGATACATCCGACATAAGCTACAGTGAATACATTAGATAGATACATCCGACATAAGCTACAGTGAATAGATTAGATAGATACATCCGACATAAGCTACAGTGAATACATTAGATAGATACATCCGACATAAGCTACAGTGAATACATTAGATAGATACATCCGACATAAAGCTACAGTGAATACATTAGATAGATACATCCGACATAAGCTACAGTGAATACATTAGATAGATACATCCGACATAAGCTACAGTGAATACATTAGATACATCCGACATAAGCTACAGTGAATACATTAGATAGATACATCCGACATAAGCTACAGTGAATAGATTAGATAGATGCATCCGACATAAAGCTACAGTGAATAGATTAGATAGATACATCCGACATAAGCTACAGTGAATACATTAGATAGATACATCCGACATAAGCTACAGTGAATACATTAGATAGATACATCCGACATAAGCTACAGTGAATAGATTAGATAGATACATCCGACATAAGCTACAGTGAATACATTAGATAGATACATCCGACATAAGCTACAGTGAATACATTAGATAGATACATCCGACATAAGCTACAGTGAATACATTAGATAGATACATCCGACATAAGCTACAGTGAATACATTAGATAGATACATCCGACATAAGCTACAGTGAATACATTAGATAGATACATCCGACATAAAGCTACAGTGAATACATTAGATAGATACATCCGACATAAAGCTACAGTGAATACATTAGATAGATACATCCGACATAAGCTACAGTGAATACATTAGATAGATACATCCGACATAAGCTACAGTGAATACATTAGATAGATACATCCGACATAAGCTACAGTGAATACATTAGATAGATACATCCGACATAAGCTACAGTGAATACATTAGATAGATACATCCGACATAAGCTACAGTGAATACATTAGATAGATACATCCGACATAAAGCTACAGTGAATACATTAGATAGATACATCCGACATAAGCTACAGTGAATACATTAGATAGATACATCCGACATAAGCTACAGTGAATACATTAGATAGATACATCCGACATAAGCTACAGTGAATACATTAGATAGATACATCCGACATAAGCTACAGTGAATACATTAGATAGATACATCCGACATAAGCTACAGTGAATACATTAGATAGATACATCCGACATAAGCTACAGTGAATACATTAGATAGATACATCCGACATAAGCTACAGTGAATACATTAGATAGATACATCCGACATAAGCTACAGTGAATACATTAGATAGATACATCCGACATAAGCTACAGTGAATACATTAGATAGATACATCCGACATAAAGCTACAGTGAATACATTAGATAGATACATCCGACATAAGCTACAGTGAATACATTAGATAGATACATCCGACATAAGCTACAGTGAATACATTAGATAGATACATCCGACATAAAGCTACAGTGAATACATTAGATAGATACATCCGACATAAGCTACAGTGAATACATTAGATAGATACATCCGACATAAAGCTACAGTGAATACATTAGATAGATACATCCGACATAAGCTACAGTGAATACATTAGATAGATACATCCGACATAAAGCTACAGTGAATACATTAGATAGATACATCCGACATAAGCTACAGTGAATACATTAGATAGATACATCCGACATAAAGCCTTGTGCAGCACTCCTCACTGATGGCTCACTTCACTCACCAATAAGTGAAGTGGACCACAAAAATAATTCCGGGCACACATAAAACATCTCCCCCCCCCCCCCCCCCCCCCCAGGGAATATCGAGACCTGAAGATCCACTAGAATATTGGCCCATGTCCATTCTGCATGCCTATATTGAGTGCATGCCTATATTGAGTAAGGTAAAAATGTGTCCTAAATTAGTGCACCTCATTGGATTAGGCATGTGTGTGTGTGTGAGTGAGTGTGTGTGTGTGTGAGTGTGTGTGTGAGTGAGTGTGTGAGAGAGTGTGTGTCTGTATGCAGCAGCTGGGCTACTAATTACAGACCAAGACCTGGAGGAGGCTGGCAAACCTGCACGCTACGTGCATAAGTCCCTCTCTACCGGACAAAGTACTGCCTACAAAGTATTAAAAACTACACACAGCTCTCACCAAGTACAGTATATACTCTATTAGCCTCCTTGTAATCACATCAATATATATATTACACACACTAGAATGAAGCTGCCATTTGGTTGGACCTGTTCCATTGAAGTCAGCTAATAAAGGCTATGTAGGACTAGGTTTAGGTTTACAGCAAAGAAATCCCATGCAGGAGCATCTCCTCTCTCAAAGGTGAAGGGATTCCGAGTGCTTTCCAATAGGCACAAGTGCTTGTAGTATCTGTGCAGCTTTCCTCAAGAGCTTCCAGGTTCGGCCAGAAATACACCGCTGAAGTCATATAGCCTCCGCAAGAGGATCTTACATAGATAGCTAACCACCCTTCAAAAGTAATCACAGGGGTAGAGTAAATTAGCAATCACATTCCTCTTAAGACTACGCAGTGTCTTTGTAGGTGCTGGACAGGCTGAGGCTGGAGCAGGCAACACTAGAGCAGGCTGAGGCTGGAGCAGGCAACACTGGAGCAGGCAACACTGGACAGGCTGAGGCTGGAGCAGGCAACACTGGACAGGCAACACTGGACAGGCTCAGGCAACACAGGACAGGCAACACCGGACAGGCTGAGGCAGGAGCAGGCAACACTGGAAAAGCTGAGGCTGGAACAGGCAATACTGGAAAAGCTGAGGCTGGAGCGGGCAACACTGGACAGGCTCAGGCAACACAGGACAGGCAACACTGGACAGGCTCAGGCAACACAGGACAGGCAACACTGGACAGGCTGAGGCTGGAGCAGGCAACACTAGAGCAGGCAACACTAGAGCAGGCAACACTAGAGCAGGCAACACTGGAGCAGGCAACACTGAACCGGCAACACCGGATAGGCTGAGGCTGAAGCAGGCAACACTGGACAAGCTGATGCTGGAGCAGGCAACACTAGAGCAGGCAACACTAGAGCAGGCAACACTAGAGCAGGCAACACTGGACAGGCTGAGGCTGGAGCAGGCAACACTAGAGCAGGCAACACTAGAGCAGGCAACACTAGAGCAGGCAACACTGGACAGGCTGAGGCTGGAGCAGGCAACACTAGAGCAGGCAACACTAGAGCAGGCAACACTAGAGCAGGCAACACTAGAGCAGGCAACACTAGAGCAGGCAACACTAGAGCAGGCAACACTGGACAGGCAACACTGGACAGGCTGAGGCAGAAGCAGGCAACACTGGACAAGTAGCTATGGAGGCAGGGGTGTTTGTGCAGGACAATCAAATAAGTGAACTTGGTACTTCGCAAACAAATCATTTGTGCTATGTCGTGCATAGCTCATTCAATAAAATAAAAATCGTCCAGAACATTATCAAAACCTACATGTCTTACAGGCTAATCTTCAATTCTGGTATATTAACTGGATCTCTTCAAGGTCTCTTTTAGAAAAATTTCCACATGTATAACCATGCCTTATTCCTGGAGTGGCACTAGCAGCTTCAACACAAGCCAACTGTAACAAGTGGCAGTGCACGAACAGAGCATGAGGTGTGGGGGTCTTGATGAGAGTCTGGACTCAAGTTTTCTTTCCTGAAAACGTACTTGCTCCATCAAATCCCATCCCCACGATTCTGCTCACCTGAAGATTCTTCTGTTTCAAACATTCAATTAGAGCTGAGTAGATACTCTCTGCATCAGCTTTCTGCAAGTGGAGGATCTCCAGGAAATGCTCCTCTGGAACACCGCCTTGCTCCCGGCGACAGTAAAGAGACAACTCTTCCACACTTGAGATATCTGAACACTCATCTGCCATGGTTACTGTAATAGCATGCTTTATGAAGACGCTTCAGCACATGCCTAGTGCCTCCACAAACTCAACCACAGCGATGTGAGATGTACACATATACAGCATTCCTCCCTGCATTTCTGCATTCTCCATGAAGTACTTGAGATTCTCACTTCCACAGAGACCGCATACTAAATCAACAAGTTTTCGAACTTGATACAGTATGTGCTATGTAATTACCTGCAAGGGAGTGTGTGTAGCGAATGGGAGACCTTATGGCTGCTCTATTCTTCACTCTTTCTTGCCTTCTACTTGTTGGAGGTGTTGCATGACTGCTCCCTCCCTCCCTAGAGCTCCCTCTGCTGCCACAGCTGCTTGGTTAGCCTGGCATGGGGAGAACTATTTTCATGGGCTTTCATTTTCTCAACATCTTCCTGGAAAATGATTTGGTAACCACATGCCTCCTGTTTGCTGAAGTGACTTCCCATATATTCAGCAGACCTTGCAAACTGCACTTTCATGATCCTCATCGTATTCCTGCCAAATAAAGTCTTCCTCGTCTTAGAGTACTTCCCGTGACTTGGACGGCTCACATGATTCTTTGCAGATATAACTTTACCAGTGCAGTGCTTCCTCCTGAGTTGACTAGGTCATAAATCCAAATTCTCAGCCTCCAATGCATCTCCACTACTGCTAGTGCTGCTATGAGCTGGTGTGGCTGCAGATGATGGACTAGTGGCACTGAATCATCTCCACTACTGCTAGTGCTGCTATGAGCTGGTGTGGCTGCAGATGATGGACTAGTGGCACTGAATCATCTCCACTACTGCTAGTGCTGCTATGAGCTGGTGTGGCTGCAGATGATGGACTAGTGGCACTGAATCATCTCCACTACTGCTAGTGCTGCTATGAGCTGGTGTGGCTGCAGATGATGGACTAGTGGCACTGAATCATCTCCACTACTGCTAGTGCTGCTGTGAGCTGGTGTGGCTGCAGATGATGGACTAGTGGCACTGAATCATCTCCACTACTGCTAGTGCTGCTATGAGCTGGTGTGGCTGCAGATGATGGACTAGTGACACTGAATCATCTCCACTACTGCTAATGCTGCTATGAGCTGGTGTGGCTGCAGATGATGGACTAGTGGCACTGAATCATCTCCACTACTGCTAGTGCTGCTGTGAGCTGGTGTGGCTGCAGATGATGGACTAGTGGCACTGAATCATCTCCACTACTGCTAGTGCTGCTGTGAGCTGGTGCGGCTGCAGATGATGGACTAGTGGCACTGAATCATCTCCACTACTGCTAGTGCTGCTATGAGCTGGTGTGGCTGCAGATGATGGACTAGTGGCACTGAATCATCTCCACTACTGCTAGTGCTGCTGTGAGCTGGTGTGGCTGCAGATGATGGACTAGTGGCACTGAATCATCTCCACTACTGCTAGTGCTGTATGAGCTGGTGTGGCTGCAGATGATGGACTAGTGGCACTGAATCATCCCACTACTGCTAGTGCTGCTATGAGCTGGTGTGGCTGCAGATGATGGACTAGTGGCACTGAATCATCTCCACTACTGCTAGTGCTGATATGAGCTGGTGTGGCTGCAGATGATGGACTAGTGGCACTGAATCATCTCCACTACTGCTAGTACTGCTATGAGCTGGTGTGGCTGCAGATGATGGACTAGTGGCACTGAATCATCTCCACTACTGCTAGTGCTGCTATGAGCTGGTGTGGCTGCAGATGATGGACTAGTGGCACTGAATCATCTCCACTACTGCTAGTGCTGATATGAGCTGGTGTGGCTGCAGATGATGGACTAGTGGCACTGAATCATCTCCACTACTGCTAGTGCTGCTATGAGCTGGTGTGGCTGCAGATGATGGACTAGTGGCACTGAATCATCTCCACTACTGCTAGTGCTGCTATGAGCTGGTGTGGCTGCAGATGATGGACTAGTGGCACTGAAGTAAGCACTTTGGCAGAATAATACAACTAAACCTGTGAGGCCTTTATATAGTCAGCCAGTGCAAGTATGATGTAACTATCTGAGTTACTACTTTTGGAACTGGTCATCAAGAAAAAAGTAATATCTCTAAGATATGCTAACAATGCAGAAAAAAGTGCATCCCTAGCACTAAGTGGGTGTTAATTCTATCTTATCCTCTCTGAGGGGCATGCCCCCAGATCCCCCTAGTTAGTTGGTTATTTGCAAGGAGAGCAACGTACAGTAGGGTGAGGCCTGCCTTCACTATTTTTCTATGGGAACACTCAATAGACCAACACCACACTGGGTTGAGGCAGGTTGAAGTACATGTAGGCTGACAATAGCTCTATGGGGACACACACTGGACCAACACCACACTGGGTTGAGGCAGGTTGAAGTAGGCTGACAATAGCTCTATGGGGACACACACTGGACCAACACCACACTGGGTTGAGGCAGGTTGAAGTAGGTTGACAATAGCTCTATGGGGACACACACTGGACCAACACCACACTGGGTTGAGGCAGGTTGAAATAGGCTGACAATAGCTCTATGGGGACACACACTGGACCAACACCACACTGGGTTGAGGCAGGTTGAAGTAGGCTGACAATAGCTCTATGGGGACACACACTGGACCAACACCACACTGGGTTGAGGCAGGTTGAAGTAGGTTGACAATAGCTCTATGGGGACACACACTGGACCAACACCACACTGGGTTGAGGCAGGTTGAAATAGGCTGACAATAGCTCTATGGGGACACACACTGGACCAACACCACACTGGGTTGAGGCAGGTTGAAGTAGGCTGACAATAGCTCTATGGGGACACACACTGGACCAACACCACACTGGGTTGAGGCAGGTTGAAGTAGGTTGACAATAGCTCTATGGGGACACACACTGGACCAACACCACACTGGGTTGAGGCAGGTTGAAGTAGGCTGACAATAGCTCTATGGGGACACACACTGGACCAACACCACACTGGGTTGAGGCAGGTTGAAGTAGGCTGACAATAGCTCTATGGGGACACACACTGGACCAACACCACACTGGGTTGAGGCAGGTTGAAGTAGGCTGACAATAGCTCTATGGGGACACACACTGGACCAACACCACACTAGGTTGAGGCAGGTTGAAGTAGGCTGACAATAGCTCTATGGGGACACACACTGGACCAACACCACACTGGGTTGAGGCAGGTTGAAGTAGGTTGACAATAGCTCTATGAGGACACACACTGGACCAACACCACACTTGGTTGAGGCAGGTTGAAGTAGGTTGACAATTAATCACATACTGTAAGGAAATCAAAATGATGATACCAAACAGACTTGCATTAAAATGGCCAACCTCTTGGACTGTGGCCTGTCCACCACCACTTCCTGCGTGACCTCTGCGAACCTCATGACGTGTATGCTCTCATCGTAATCTTCCTCTCGGGGACTGATACACACCACCATACGAACTTTCCCCTCTCCATCAAAGTAGTTCTTGAAGAGGTGTGTCAGCTTGGTATCACGATAGGGGACAATCTATGAAGACACATATAGAGCACCTGTACTCAATCCAATAACAGATAGTGAGGACAATCAGTTCCATATTATCAATATTATATACTAAATCTAGTTAGTCTAGTTTCAGCATATTTCACAAATTAAACGTAATTAAATACTCTTGACAATACAGTACGTCTGTTAGGGTAGGAAGCCAGTGAACCAATCATCGTAACATTGGCTGCCAATCGAATGCTGCATGAGGCCACACCCACTTTTAAAATGTTTTGTACTGTCACGAAAACATTTTAAAAGTACTAGAGATTTGTTTCGTGCATGCAGTCGACTAATATTGCACCGATCAGCACAAGGCGGACACACTCAGCTAACTGCTTAATTATCTTGGCTGCTTCATAAGGAACCTGTACACAGCTTCGGCTAGTCAGAAGAGATCAAGAGTTGATGGAGGGTTAACTGAAGGCCCGTCATGATGAAGGGCAGAGGTTGAACCCAGTGAGCAGCCCAATGCAACATTGGGAAGTTGACAGTGCAGGCCACTGTGAGGTTCAAGGAGACAAGCTGCAGTCCTGCCACACTGAAGATGTGGAGAAGGAATGCATCAATAAAATGGTCAGGGGAGCCGGCCGTGATCGGTTGGCTCTAAGCTGCTTTTCTGGCCAGCTGAGAGAAATAAGTGAGTACTTCCAGCTAGCCTGAACATGTGAGGGGAAAATGACAAGAGAAAGCTTCAGATGATTATGGTCTTTCTCTTTATCCAGAAGAGCAACTCTTTATGCAGAGCAGCTCTTTATCCAGAGTAGCTCTTTATGCAGAGCAACTCTTTATGCAGAACAACTCTTTATGCAGAGCAACTCTTTATGCAGAGCAACTCTTTATGCAGAGCAACTCTTTATGCAGAACAACTCTTTATGCAGAGCAACTCTTATGCAGAGCAACTCTTTATGCAGAGCAACTCTTTATGCAGAACAACTCTTTATGCAGAGGAACTCTTTATGCAGAGCAACTCTTTATCCAGAGCAACTCTTCATGCAGAGCAACTCTTCATGCAGAGCAACTCTTTTATGCAAAGCAACTCTTTATCCAGAGCAACTCTTTATCCAGAGCAACTCTTTATGCAGAGCAACTCTTTATGCAGAGCAACTCTTTTATGCAGAGCAACTCTTTATGCAGAGCAACTCTTTATGCAGAGCAACTCTTTATGCAGAGCAACTCTTTATGCAGAGCAACTCTTTATGCAGAGCAACTCTTTATGCAGAGCAACTCTTTATGCAGAACAACTCTTTATGCAGAGCAACTCTTTATGCAGAGCAACTCTTTATGCAGAGCAACTCTTTATGCAGAGCAACTCTTTATGCAGAGCAACTCTTTATGCAGAGCAACTCTTTATGCAGAGCAACTCTTTATGCAGAGCAACTCTTTATGCAGAGCAACTCTTTATGCAGAGCAACTCTTTATGCAGAGCAACTCTTTATGCAGAGCAACTCTTTATCCAGAGCAACTCTTTATGCAGAGCAACTCTTTATGCAGAGCAACTCTTTATGCAGAGCAACTCTTTATGCAGAGCAACTCTTTATGCAGAGCAACTCTTTATGCAGAGCAACTCTTTATGCAGAGCAACTCTTTATGCAGAGCAACTCTTTATGCAGAGCAACTCTTTATGCAGAGCAACTCTTTATGCAGAGCAACTCTTTATGCAGAGCAACTCTTTATGCAGAGCAACTCTTTATGCAGAGCAACTCTTTATGCAGAGCAACTCTTTATGCAGAGCAACTCTTTATGCAGAGCAACTCTTTATGCAGAGCAACTCTTTATGCAGAGCAACTCTTTATGCAGAGCAACTCTTTATGCAGAGCAACTCTTTATGCAGAGCAACTCTTTATGCAGAGCAACTCTTTATCCAGAGCAACTCTTTATGCAGAGCAACTCTTTATGCAGAGCAACTCTTTATGCAGAGCAACTCTTTATGCAGAGCAACTCTTTATGCAGAGCAACTCTTTATGCAGAGCAACTCTTTATGCAGAGCAACTCTTTATGCAGAGCAACTCTTTATGCAGAGCAACTCTTTATGCAGAGCAACTCTTTATGCAGAGCAACTCTTTATGCAGAGCAACTCTTTATGCAGAGCAACTCTTTATCCAGAGCAACTCTTTATGCAGAGCAACTCTTTATGCAGAGCAACTCTTTATGCAGAGCAACTCTTTATGCAGAGCAACTCTTTATGCAGAGCAACTCTTTATGCAGAGCAACTCTTTATCCAGAGCAACTCTTTATGCAGAGCAACTCTTTATGCAGAGCAACTCTTTATGCAGAGCAACTCTTTATGCAGAGCAACTCTTTATGCAGAGCAACTCTTTATGCAGAGCAACTCTTTATGCAGAGCAACTCTTTATGCAGAGCAACTCTTTATGCAGAGCAACTCTTTATGCAGAGCAACTCTTTATGCAGAGCAACTCTTTATCCAGAGCAACTCTTTATGCAGAGCAACTCTTTATGCAGAGCAACTCTTTATGCAGAGCAACTCTTTATGCAGAGCAACTCTTTATGCAGAGCAACTCTTTATGCAGAGCAACTCTTTATGCAGAGCAACTCTTTATGCAGAGCAACTCTTTATGCAGAGCAACTCTTTATCCAGAGCAACTCTTTATGCAGAGCAACTCTTTATCCAGAGCAACTCTTTATGCAGAGCAACTCTTTATGCAGAGCAACTCTTTATGCAGAGCAACTCTTTATGCAGAGCAACTCTTTATGCAGAGCAACTCTTTATGCAGAGCAACTCTTTATCCAGAAGAGCAACTCTTTATCCAGACAACTCCTATTAGTGGTCCACTATTGGTGGCAAGGCAGGAGAAGAGCTTGTGAGTCTATCCAGACATCCTGAGAGCTATGCACGACTCAGAGCAAATGGGTCACATACAAGCTATAGACCCAAATAATTAGATTGAGCTCTCATTGTCGCATCAGCTCATGTGCATACGGTCCCCAGTTCAAGGTGCACCTTAGTAATTCATACTGCGTTATTAGATGGATGTGGGTGTGACCTTCAGCTCTCTGAACACACTCTGGTCCCAGCAGCTTCTTGGATAACCACCTCGTTAATTGTACATGAACTTTGTTCGAACAACACAACAACAACAGCAAACAGGAAACCTCTCCCGACCACCACCCACCTTGGTAGTGGAGTGCAGTTGGTTGTCTCGAAGTGTTTCCATGCAGTTCCTGAGTACGAGGAGGGCCTTGTTGATACTGCTAGCCTCCTTCAGACGTTCCCCTCGGGTGTTTGTGCGGGAGGTTCTCTCAGAGCCAGCCAGGTCCACCATTGAGAGCTGTGACACAAGCACCTTTTGCTTGTCCTGACAAAGAAAGAGAAGACAAATATTTAATAGGGAAGAGTCACAAATCGGACGTACAAGGACCTCCGAGAGTGACGGCATTCTCTGTATTGGCTCAACCCACACCTCACAAAGTTTACACTAATAAGATCCTATTAGACCCTACTTTGAACGTGTGCCATCTGTATGTCGCCATGGACGATGTGATTTTAATAGTTCATAGTGAGTCTACGTGACATTCTTGGGCCCTTTCTTCTTAAGTCAATCTAAACGTTTGTTATTAAACTAAAACATTTTTTTGTCTTCCGTAGGCACACACCGGGGCAGACCAGTGGCACTTGTGGGTATTCCCAGGACCATCCTTGGATCGCCCAAGTTCGAAGCTGTTGCTCACCCAATCCTGGCCCTAGCTTGCGTATGGTGGGAAGGAAAGTTTGCGAAGTTGATCTCGGGGTTGTCCACTGCACCGTTGGACTCAAAGGTACAGTATGCTAATTCCGTAAAACAGTACCCTCTTACACACACACACCCCATCCCCCCACCCCCGTACCTGCAACACTTCCCTGCCGCAGTGATCCAGGGGGGCCTGCACCAGTCTGATGGTGAACACCGAGTGACTGCGGCTGCTCTCCTGGTTCATCTGGGTTTGGGCCACACGACGCCGCTTCTGTCCCCGGCACAGCACTTCAAAGGCCTCTTCCGTACTCTTGACCTCCACCTCCACACACCCACTCACATACATGTTCCTGGAGGGGTCCTCACGGAGGGTCCGAGACGATAAGGGTCTAGAGGTGACAAGACAAACCAGAGCAGATTTAGATCTGAGAACAAAGCTTAAATTACAAAAAGAAATATGTATTAAAATCACCTTCTCAATAATCAATAACAAATTGTATTCACTCGATGTTTCGACTAGATGCTCTAGCCTTCGAAACGTAGAGTGAATACAATTTGAAGTTGATTATTGAGAAGGTGATTTTAATGTTATAATGTCAACTGAGTGTTCATTGATAGAAATATATAACTATACACAAATTGGGGGGGGGGGGGGTGCAGTAGCACTCGCTGTATTGGTTTGATCCCTACTTCAAAATGGCAGACGGCAACCTGTAAGCTCCAAATGTTCTTCCAAGTGCCTTGAAATCTTCGCTAAGGTAGTGAACCAGCCGACAAAAAACCACAACTTGAGCAGCACAAGTCCATTCATAGCAATACCAAAACACTCCAAATTTTCAAATGAAGATACAAATTACTAATCTGTATAACGATTCAGCAAGACATGAAAATCGACAAAGATCGTCAAGGCAATTTATGTGGAATATTCAGCTGCATTTTTTCACTCAAGAAGTGAAAGACTAGTAGTTGGTTTACTGAGAAGCTTACTCTCCTGTGAAGCGAGTTTAGACAAATAATAGTGCACTAGCAGATTGCTTTGAAGGTGCTGTGCTATCATAATCAGTCACATAACATCAAGTCTGACTCTTGCCAATCGGAATGCCTTTAAATTGTCTCCCGCTTGGCAGTTGGATCAATAGCTCATGAATGCCTCGGGCACCACCTGCACCTTGTCCTTATGCCGTGCGCAGGAGAAGACTAACTGGAACACAGCTAGACCAGAGTGGCTCTCAGAGCTAACCGACTGCTCAACCAGAATATTATAAAAAGAGATTATCAAAAAAAATGTATCCAGACCCCTGTAAAAAAGGAACCAGGAATGTCCCCATGGAGCCCAGGAGGAGAAGCCTTCTCCATGTTAGACATGTATGCATACTAATATTATACCACTGCTCCATATCTGTAATTATGGTAACGTTATTTAAAAATAATAAAGGTCCCTCCAAATGTTTCGAGTTTCGAGTCTACATGAGCACATTCCTGTTCCTTACTTCTCGGCCAATATTTATTTTTTGTTTTTAAATAAAGTGTGTGTGTGTGTGTGTGTGTGTGAGCGTGTGTTGACGTAATGCCATTCCAATACCTAAGCAGCTATGTAGTGACTTCTGAGTGGCTGTGACTATGCGCTTCAGAACAGTACTGGTTATCTCTGCAGTGGCTACTCGTGTCCCTGCAGTGGCTACTCCTGTCCCTGCAGAGGCTACTCCTGTCCCTACTCCTGTTCCTGCAGTGGCTACTCCTGTCCCTGCAGTGGCTACTCCTGTCCCTGCAGTGGCTACTCCTGTCCCTGCAGTGGCTACTCCTGTCCCTGCAGTGGCTACTCCTGTCCCTGCAGTGGCTACTCCTGTCCCTGCAGTGGCTACTCCTGTCCCTGCAGTGGCTACTCCTGCCCCTGCAGTGGCTACTCCTGCCCCTGCAGTGGCTACTCCTGTCCCTGCAGAGGCTACTCCTGTCCCTGCAGTGGCTACTCCTGCCCCTGCAGTGGCTACTCCTGCCCCTGCAGTGGCTACTCCTGTCCCTGCAGTGTCCCTGCAGTGGCTACTCCTGTCCCTGCAGTGGCTACTCCTGTCCCTGCAGTGGCTACTCCTGTCCCTGCAGTGGCTACTCCTGTCCCTGCAGTGGCTACTCCTGTCCCTGCAGTGGCTACTCCTGTCCCTGCAGTGGCTACTCCTGCCCCTGCAGTGGCTACTCCTGTCCCTGCAGAGGCTACTCCTGTCCCTGCAGTGGCTACTCCTGCCCCTGCAGTGGCTACTCCTGCCCCTGCAGTGGCTACTCCTGTCCCTGCAGTGTCCCTGCAGTGGCTACTCCTGTCCCTGCAGTGGCTACTCCTGTCCCTGCAGTAGTTACTCCTCCACATGAATCAACCAGTAGGGTCAAGAGAAGGACTTGCGGCCAGGCCTGCTGGCTGTTCCTCTCTTATGTACTCAATACATGCAAACGGTGAGGAAGGTGGTGCTTCAGGGTTGAGCAACTTTTGAGTAGTAAAGAGGCAGTAAAGTACAGGGGTTAGGTATAATGTAACGTGCCAGTCAGGCCTTCATTTAGGAATTGTTCTCAGGTGTGGCAAATGTAATTAATATTTTAAAAAGTGCTGGGGCGAACCTGAAGGGGGGTCTGGGTGCACCCCCCCAGAAATTTTTTATCATTGTCTTGTACGAGGTCGCTTCTGGTGCATTTTCAGTCATTTTCGGTCACTTTTAAAACCATAAATGAATACTGGTCACAAAGGGTATTTTGTTAGAAAGCTATTTTTAGAATATCACATTTATCACAGGAAGTGCTTACTAACTAATCTCAAGTGCCTCTACAGCAATACTCTTTTGCTACTGACAGCAATTGTGGTATCTGTCAGCACTTTAAATTGCAATCCTCAATTGCTGCCAGTAGCACAAGGAGTGTGCTATTTTTTTAATATAAAGACTTTATATCTAATTGCGCACTCCTGATAGAGGCTCTCAATCAAGCATTGAGCATTAAGTTTATAATGGGTATTCGATCTTTTTGGGGGAGCTCTAGTAAAGCAGCTGCTAGTACTAGTAACATAAGTAGTAGTGAAGCCGAGTCTGAAGAGGAAATACACATGACCCAGACTTAGCAAAGCTCTCAGCAAGGTCTCCACAGTCACAGCTATGTACATGCTTGACTACACCCTCCCACAAGTTGCTAAACTCAGCAAAACACTCCAAACCGAGCATCTCTACTTGTCCATCATACCTAGCTTAGTCGATTCCACCCTTGATGACACAGTTTTACCAGCTGCAAATTGGGTACTCGAGTTGTTAGATGAAGCTGAAAATCTAGAAAAAACAGCTGACATCGAAGTTTCTCTTGAAGACATCACCACCTTCCAGGCGAATGTAGCTAAGCCATTCATTGCACATTTGAAAGACAACATTTCCGCTCGATTTGCCTCGTCTAGTGATGTTGTATCAGTAATGAGCATCTTTGATCCAAAGAAAATGCCTAGTTTTGATTCGCCTGATCTTCCTCAGTATGGCAAAACCTCCATTGGAACACTTCTCTCTCACTACGGGACAGACAAACCTTGCCAGACATTACTTGGTAACCCAACCGTTATGAAAGCACTTATCTCCTCTGAGATCCAGGCTGAGTGGATAACATATCGACGACATATGGCGAAACAACCCAGAAGAATAGTAACATGAACTTGTGTTATTTTGCATATTACATATTACATATTATATTACTTATTATTATTACTTACACATTGATTTATCTCTACACTTTAAAAAAATCGGAAGCTCACTAATCATGATTAGTGAACTTCTCAGGTGGGGCGAGATTGCGCTCAGGTGGGGCATTCGCCCCACCTCGCCACACCCTAAATGAAGCCCAGCCAGTCATACATACAGTACTAAAGCTAGCAGGTGCACTACTGACAATAAATGTGAATTTACTCAAGCTGGTCGAGCAAAATGGTTACAAAACTGCAGGTAGGGAGAGCACACAGCTCAGAGGTAGCGAGAGCACACTGGCTGAAGGTATGGAGAGCACACTGCTCGCAGGAAGGGAGAGCACACTGCTCACTTGCTAAAGTGAAGTTTTTCCCTTTGACTTTCATATAAATTGCAGGCTAAGTGTAGAAATGGTGTCAGGTGGCAGGGTGTTTCACAGGACTTGCTGAAGTCGGCTGCCGCTCCATTGCCCGACAAAATTGTTCATGCTCACCAAACATGTGTCCAAGCTCCTTCACATCCTCTCATGATCCCAGTTCCATCATCCAGCATCTGCTGCAGGAAGTCCAACTTCTGCCAAAGAATTCGGCTCTGCACCGACTGCTACGCCATCACAACTGGAGGAGCTGTGTTCGATAGAATCTAGTTTTCCAATTTGCCCTGCAAAGATCCTTGCACAAAAATCCAACTGTCAGAATTCCATTTTCACTCTCAGATACAACAGCACATGCATCATAGAAATCTCCATGACAGATGTAGAGGAGAGAGGACTAAGAAGGGAAAAACCACTACCAAAGCTTTCCTCACCTTTCTGATGGATGTGTATTAAATCGGAGCAGATATTGAGTCAAGGATTCCCATCTCTACCAAGAAATAGTGTTGATATACTTGCTAGCCCAGGGACTCTTCAAGCAACCAAACCTTCTCTATCCAAGTAAGTAGTGTTGATATGCTTGCTAGCCCAGGAACTCTTCAAGCAACCAAACCCTCTCTATCCAAGTAAGTAGTGTTGATATGCTTGCTAGCCCAGGAACTCTTCAAGCAACCAAACCCTCTCTATCCAAGTAAGTAGTGTTGATATGCTTGCTAGCCCAGGGACTCTTCAAGCAACCAAACCCTCTCTATCCAAGTAAGTAGTGTTGATATGCTTGCTAGTCCAGGGACTCTTCAAGCAACCAAACCCTCTCTATCCAAGTAAGTAGTGTTGATATGCTTGCTAGCCCAGGGACTCTTCAAGCAACCAAACCTTCTCTATCCAAGTAAGTAGTGTTGATATGCTTGCTAGCCCAGGGACTATTCAAGCAACCAAACCTTCTCTATCCAAGTAAGTAGTGTTGATATGCTTGCTAGCCCAGGGACTCTTCAAGCAACCAAACCCTCTCTATCCAAGTAAGTGGTGTTGATATGCTTGCTAGTCCAGGGACAATTCAAGCAACCAAAGCACTTGGAATATTTACATGTAATCTTTGTTTGTCCAACTCACTAGTGTTTAGGCCACCAAAGACTGTAGCAGCTTTGTATGTAGCTATGGTAGTACAGTGCAATTTTTCTCATCAGAATAGGCTTGAATCTTGGGATGTTCAGATTGGTGAATTTGTGTGGATTACTTTAAACTGTTTTGTACTGATAATGTATACAGTACTACATGTGTATATATATACATGTAACAGCAGTGTATGTCATGGTAAGCTGCTTCTGAGTACAGTGTAACTGCAGGCTGGGTTTTAATTAAACAGTGGACACAATATTGTAAATTTAAGCCCATAGAAATATATCACATGTATGTACACACCACAAGACTTGTACACACACCACAGACAACTGTTTGGGTGGTGTACTGCATGTACAAACCTATTGAGTAGAACAGCTTGGAACTGGCAAGCCTACTATATTATTAATTAGCTAATTGCTAATCTCCATTTATATTTGCAGAGATTAGCCTAGTTAGGCTGCACTGTACTTCAACCATCTGAGCTCTAGTGAGCAGACAATGAGTCTGGACCCCAAGTCCTTCCAGATCTACTCGTATTATTTCCTTCCTATAGCTAACTCTGTGCTGGTTACTTATTTTGTAGAAGCGGACCACCACAATGTAATCCTCCTCATTCCAGTCGAGTAGGGTTAGATTCAGCCCATAAGCTGGAGTTGATGAGTTGTTGTTTTGTTAGTGTTACCATAATGTGCTCTAGTCAGGATTTATTGTGATGCAAGTCTTGTGTCCTAAAGACACAATTACTCTCGTAAAAAATGGTGGTGCACAATCGCTGTTATGGCATCCCGGGAAGATGGCGAACGCCAACAGAAAAAAACGGTCACCCTTCCTCACCATGAAGTAAGGATCTCAACCACACCACACAAGTGGCACCCCATGCAAGGTTTCGTCGTGAAACAGCGGCAAACATTATGAGTTTACTACTTGATTACATATAGAAGACGAGATAATGACCTTTGAATGCAGGGGTCCACGGACCTCTCTTCTAGCAGGTCATACAAATAGTTGTTGTAGATCTCCACGTAGGACACAAACACTGCATAGCCACTGTCCTCGTCTATCAACTTCTCCAGCCGCTGTGCCTCGGGGATACGCAGCAAGTCCCCATAGTCGGGCAGGTCCGCTCTATACAGAAATACACACGCACAGATAAACCTTTAAGCGCAAAATATACCATTGCTTGATCACTGCCTCTGCAGCTGTTAATGTTGTGATTGAAACAACTGTGCACACCAGAAACACACACAAAAAACACATCAATAACTAAGCAAGATAACCTCACCCACAACATACATGTCTGTTACATGTAATGTCTACGTATATCCACTTCCTGGTGGGACCTATGTGTGCATGTACAGGTGTGTTACTTGTATGGACTGTCAGCTCCCCAATGACATGCATGTTTGAAGCGAGGGAAGTATTTAGTCTGTCTGTCGGTGTAGAGTTACCCAGACAATGTATTGCTAACTCATCTGTGACTGTTTACATGATCACTCCAACTCCCCTCGCTGGACGCCCCATATCCGAGCACGTTCATATGAGGCAGCATTGCACAATCATGTCACGTGTATCACACATCGTCCTCAAGCTAGGGGAAGCACGACTCATTTTGAAAGTAGTATCCAGTTTCTTGTCGACAGAGAGCAATTCTTGTTCAGATTTTAGCTGGTTTCTCGTTTACAGCTTGTACCTGAAGATGTCGGGGACTAGAACAACGCAGAAGGCTGCCCACCACAGTGATGATGAGCGAAGGGGAGGAGTCCATGGAAGCTTTCAAGGCCTTAAAACCTCGTTGCCGTTGCTCGAAATCTTCTTGTTGTAAAAGGCAAATCATCACTATTGTGCAAAATGTAGTGTGTCCCAGATGCAGCCGTTTCTGAGTGATGGGCAAAGCTGCCCTGATAAGGGGAGGGGGGAGGGGGGGGGGGAGGGGTTGAGAGCGCCTCCGCTATTTTATGGCACCAAACAAAATTAAAAGGAAAAAATAATTTAGCTTCATCATTGCATTTCATTGCCATCACTATGTAAGCCGTGATTCAATCCACTGGGCCACGCCTATAAAACCAACTCCTATGTATATGTATATACCACTGGGCCACAGACGGCGGGCCAGTTTAAGGTACATGTAGGTTTGCAACACAAACGAGACGACAGCCATGCATCATATGACATCAGAATAGACGATAACAAAGAATGACATGTCACAAGGGGTAGCAAAAGTAACACCTCATTGTGTTAATATCACGAGGTATTGTGAAGTGGGCTTTTAATTCCCAAAAGTACGGGCGGGGTCCATGCGTTCTATGGAGAAGTTGTGTTTGAAATTCTGACCTCATTCGTGGGCTGATTTTCTTTGGTTTGTTTCTCTTCTGCTCAATGTTGGCCTCTTCTTCGGAGAAGACGTCAAAGCCATTGATGCCATCAGGGCAAAACACCTGCACAATATTGCACGAGCACTTTCTTTATGAGGGGGCATGGGGAACCAGATCTACACCCACACATCCACGGTAAGAGGCAAGGGAGAACTGAATATAAGCTTAGAGGAACAGGGATGTAAGGAGGGGGTTGCCGGAGGAGGTGAAGGGGGAGGTGGAGGAGGTGATGGAGGCAAGGAGTTAGGAGGTAGTAAAGAGAGGATAAAGGAGGGGAGGAGGAAGAGGGAGGGGGAGAGGAGGAGGAGAGGGGCTTGGAGACAGCAAGGAGCCATGGGCCTTGTTTATTCAAGCCACTTCAAAGGTTATCCATATAATTCACCTATTGCTTTTAAATTAATGTGGGTCAGCATTGTTGTAGGTCAGCTAACCTGGGGAGGGGGGGTTTGGGATATCGGTGTTGACATTGAGTTCAAAAGTGGGGTTAGAATCCTGGTTAAAGGCCCCGACAAACACGGCTATGGATTCACGGCTATGGATTCACGGCTATGGCCATCACAGTGCAAACATGCACACAGGGTTTCACTGGAAATTGTATTATTAAAATTCATTATTGATGTTGATAAGTGCTTGACATCATGCCCCCTTAAAATCCAGATTCCTCCAGTTGCCCCCCCTTGGAACAATTGTCTAAATGAAACCCTGGCACACGTACATATCTGGGTGCCTGGACGTCGGCAATGCTGTTGAAGATGACATCAAGACTGCGCGGCAACATCCCGGCCTCTTCAGGTTCTCCGGTCATGGTATACGTCTTACCAGAGTTGGTGATGCCGTACGCAAAGAGGAGACCTGCAAGATTTAGACAAAGAGGAGGCAGTGAGTTTTTGGCAATCCAGCGGTTGCCTCAAAGGGGACCTTAAAGCTCCACCTGTCTACACCAAGTATCTACGTAGCACATCATTTATCGGAAGCATGGATGGTAATACAGTGTGTATTGCTGTAAACAACTCTTCATCACAAACCAGATAGACAGCTTTCATATATATATGCATGTGGTTGACAATGGTTTCACTCATGAATGTTTCCCTTGTCTAGTCAGCTTGCGTATTTTCACTAGTCAATCCAATAGTACGTTTTATTCCTATGTTGTTCTTGTTTATTTATAAAATTGATCTGCCAGTCAGTGAGGCTAAAGTTGAGAGCTCCACCAGTTGAACATCACTCTCAAGGCTATTCAGTATGAGCACCGTCCCTTCTTAATTACCTTGTCCCTTCTTAATTACCTCTTATAACTCTCATGTTTTTCTTTTTGTTGTAACTCACACAGCCTCCTTCGAAGACATGGTAATAGTTGCACATGACAACTCGCAAATGTTACTCGACTTCTACAAGTAAAAATGAGAGAAACAGAACAGTTTAGAGTAACCTCTACTCGGCAAGGCTGTTTGCTGACGTAGCCTCTTGTTCATAGAAAGAAATTCTCAGTGAACCAATTCTCACTAGCTTCATAACAAACAAGCACAGCTCATGCAGCACACAAGTTAGCTACACGAGTTAGCTAAACTGTAGTCGACGATCTTTGTACGTTTGTACGCCTGATGACCCCTACTCATTAATCAAAAAAATTTGTAATCAAGAAATGAGTCGTGTTTATTCAATGACAAATTTGAATCTCTACTGTAGTAATATTGGACTTTTGCTACTCAAGTTACAGGGTGGGAGGAAGGAGACAGATCCTTGAAGATGAATTTCACTGCTGTAGCGTTATATTTAGATTGGCTGGTTTACTACATATGTCAGCGAAGGATTCAAGGCATGCTGGAAATGACTTCCAAGGGAGTTAGCAGTGGCCCAAATAACTGCCTATATGTCAGGCGAGTTTTAGCTGAGCTATGAGCTTGTGTCGTTTTGTTGTTGTTTTGGGGGTACTTTGGGGGTCCGCCATTTTAAAATGTGGGTGGACCTGGTCAAAAGAATCATGGAATTTTCTATTTAACGCTTTTCATGTCGCCACAAAACAACAGGGTTGCCCCTGTGGAATTCTGCAGCTGTCATGGTGCCTGATAATGCACTTAGCCCTCTCGATCGAGCAGCTATATATATAAGAGGTCATTCTAATAATAGTCTCCTCCCACTTAATGTACATAACAGTCACTAAGTGTGAGGTATGCAGACTCATTGTTCTAACTATTCCAACCTACAAACACTAAAACTCAAATGAGTATAACTCTTTTGGGGATAGGAGATATATAACTTGGGTAGGTACTCTCCAAAGCAGGATAAAAATAATAATATAAGGGGGCAGGAACCGATTGCCTAGGTAACCCTCCAAACAAAACACTATTGCATGCACACATACTGCTTACCATTTTTTCCTGAGAGCAAGTCCTCCACCAGTGGGATTCCAACATGCTCGAAAATCATTTTTTGATCGCATTTGGGACTGAACACATTCTTAAAAGTGTGCAGCGTCTAAACATGAAAGCTAGCATCACTTAACTGTTTCCTTGTCGATTGTTATTTGGACTCACTGGGTTCTGGTGCCCTGCTTTGTAGGCCAGGGAGCATTCTGGAGGCTTTAGCTGCAGAACCGTGTCACCGCTCACCTCCACACAAGTGGCCGACTCCTCTTCGCTCAGAGGACGTACCCGACAGTATACCTAAACAACAACACTAAAATGTAAACATATTAGGGAGCTCCATGGTGATGACTCCACAACAACAAAAAAAACAGTTATAATAGCTAGTTATGTGGCACAATGGTTGAACACAACACTTAGCAGGAAGCCAATCATACTTCAACTGGATCCTTATGCTTCTCCTTGTTTGTTTTACTGGGCTGTATCTTCTTGGGAGTCTTGGAAACCACATTGGTGGTATCTTTACCTCGAGAGGTCTTCATGGAGTACCAAAGAACTCTCTATGTTCTCTGAAGAAGAAAAATCAACAATAAATTTGTAAGTGCGCGCTAGGTCTAATTCGAAAGCAGAAATTGGACCAATGAAATCGCAGAGTTTCTAATTAAGCCATCACGTAACCAAGGTAAGTGCTAACCGGAAGTAATTGCGGTAAAACGGGTGTACATTGCAAATAGGCTGGGCCCACTTTTACGGACTGAAATTGGTAGGCAGCAGTTCTGTATTAGTTATCTTGTAACGGAGTTGAATAGAATTGTTTGTCGTCAGATATATTCGGTCGCTCTCCTATCTTCCCAAAGTGAGTTACTTTATCAGAGGGGTGTGATGGTTAAGTTTACTGAACCCGGAAGATGCGGTCTACCAGCTGTACAATATATGTGGAACAAATAACGTATGCTGTACAGGGTACGGTCTGTGTTGATCCAGATTCCTCAAACGCTTTTCTTTGTTTTGTGTATACTTGAGAGTTGTCAATGTGGGCAGGGAAACATAACTGCAGCCTAGGCTGAGGCAGAAATGAGATACACTGTAAGCAAACCAACCAACCAACGATTACCCATACTTGCAAGATCTCCTTGCCCTGGTCTTGCTAGCCAGACTCAGCATGTGCACATGCATGAATGAAAAGATACTCTGGTCAAACATGCATCACGACTGAGTTTGACACGACATGCATCATGACTCCGTGTGTTTGACATGCCACGAGAAACAAGGCTTGTGAAAATTCCTGGTGTATTGTGACACAAACTTGTACATGTATTAATTTTTTGCCACTAATTAAACTCGAGTCGATCAATGCAACAAAGTGGTCAATTTGCTGACTGTGTACACATTGACTCGGGCAAGTTTGATCCATTTCTTATCTTTCCGTCCGTGCTATGGGAGAGTGTTAGGCTAGCAGGACTCGGCCTTCCCCCATGATGATGAACGGGTGGTTGCCGAGGCGGCAATCTCATGGACCAGACCCTTTACCAATCCCATGTTCTGGTCAGTCTTGCGCACGTTTTGTTCCAGTCAGCAAGTGGTCATAATCACACATTGAGTCCCATGAGGTTTATATTATAGATAAACAAAACATGTAGATAAACAAAACATGGTTCTACATCTTGTTTCCATTGCTCCACGTTCCTCCTGGACCCTGGAGGCCACACCCTATTATTAGAAGACCAGTGGTTCCTCTAGCGTAGTGTATCTGGCTGGTTGTCACGCAATCTCGCGATGTTTGTTCCAGTGCGCCCCCTCTCACTGCAGTATGTGAGGGCTTGTTGTGGGGTATCCAGCGAATGCTTGTGCTGGTGGACGGCTCATCTTCTTGCTTGTGTAGTGGGTTGAGGTTGACCCTGTGATGAGTATTCTGGTTAACAAACGGCAGCATTGGTTGCAGTCACTTAGGGGGGAGGGAAGGGGAGGGGGGAGGGAGGGGGGGGGGGGGGGGGGGGGGGGTTACAGGTCCTTCAGATTTGTGGAAGGGATGTTTGTTATTCATCCCAGACACTGGGGACTTTCTCTAGAGCGAGGGTTAGTGGTATTCTAGAGCTAGGGCTAGTGGTATTCTAGCGCTAGGGATGGCAGTACCTCTAGGACTAGGTCTGCCAGTATTCTAGAGCTAGGGCTAGTGGTATTCTAGCGCTAGGGCTGGCAGTATTCTGAAGCTAGGGCTAGTGGTATTCTAGCGCTAGTGCTGGCAGTATTCTAGAACTAGGGCTAGTGGTATTCTAGAGCTAGGGTTGGCAGTATTCTGAAACTAGGGCTAACATTAGGGCTGGCAGTATTCTGAAGCTAGGGCTAGTGGTATTCTAGCACTAGGGCTGGTGGTATTCTGAAGCTAGGGCTAGTGGTATTCTAGCGCTGGGGCTGGCAGTATTCTAGAGCTAGGGCTGGCAGTATTCTGAAGCTAGGGCTAGTGGTATTCTAGCGCTAGGGCTGGCAGTATTCTAGAGCTAGGGCTGGCAGTATTCTAGAGCTAGGGCTAGTGGTATTCTAGAGCTAGGGCTGGCAGTATTCTGAAGCTAGGGCTAGTGGTATTCTAGCACTAGGGCTGGCAGTATTCTAGAGCTAGGGCTGGCAGTATTCTAGCGCTAGGGCTAGTGGTATTCTAGAGCTAGGGCTAGTGGTATTCTAGCCCTAGGGCTGGCAGTATTCTAGCGCTAGGGCTGGCAGTATTCTAGAGCTAGGGCTGGCAGTATTCTAGAGCTAGGGCTAGTGGTATTCTAGCGCTAGGGATGGCAGTATTCTAGCGCTAGGGCTGGCAGTATTCTAGCGCTAGGGCTGGCAGTATTCTAGCGCTAGGGCTAGTGGTATTCTAGCGCTAGGGCTGGCAGTATTCTAGAGACTTTGTATTTAGCCACACATTCTCTGGTGCTGTGTGTAAGGAAGCTGGTCTTGCTCGACCATTATGGACCATAACAAAAGTGTGGTAAGTCCCGAGGGAAGGAGAGAAGAGCAGGAATGGGAAGAGGTAGCTGGAACAGCTTGGTTTTAAGGTTGTGTGGTGTGTGTGTGTGCGTGTGTTTACGCACATGTCTGTGTGTATCCACTTTTTTCTTGAATATCTTTGCAAAATTCTTAAGCATGTACACCCTCGCCAGGCAATACCACATCAATGAATTCCTTCTATCAACACATTATCTTGTCGTGTGTGTCAACATATGCATCCTGTATTTGTGTCAGTATCATTATACTGTACATGTACCATGTTTTAAGAAGAAGATGTGTCTGTGGGGGGTGGGGTGGGGGGTGGACATCTCATGGTGATGCTATTATCTTCAGAGTTAAGTATATCGGATCATTCATGTGCAGTGAAATCGGGTGCTGTAATCGAGTAACCTCATTGGCTAGTCGGAAGTTCTTTCGGTCCAGCAAGCCTGCTCTTGAGAGGAGCTAGGACACGCTCTCTTTATTCGTAGTCAAATCTTGTAAAGCAGTTACTAAAAATCAAGCCAACTTTGTGGATTGTACCACTTCACGTTGGCAATCTCAAGGTTTTCTGGTCAGCTCCCCCCCCTGCAGCAGGTTTGGTGGCTTGTATCTCTGCACTGAAAGAAAGTTGCACTCCATTCTCATCCTATGCTTTGTTGTGGCCCTGCCTAAAAAGTAACAGGATAAACTACTTGTCTAGAGGTTTGTGGTTATTGCTGACCAGTCTTGTTACAGTGGTAGACGACACCTTCTGCTAGCGTGTCTAATTAAAGTTTGTATTTTAACAAAAAATTACTCGGCGCATTTCAAAAAATATATAATTCTATAACTGTGGTCAGGATGGGGGGGGGGGGGGGGGGGGGGGTGCAATTAACTCTTGAAACTGACCACCCCCTCCTCTTTTTTAAAAAGAAACGCACTAGGCTTGCATAAACCTAACGGCCCGAGTTTGTTGTATGATCAGCGCTGATCAGTATCTTGGTCAAGATGTCATCAAAGCTGTTATCTAAGCAGACAACAGCTGGGTCAGTTTGCTCGTCTGTACCCTCACTTGATGTTCTATGAAGTGTACCTTTGTGTGTCAATGTGAGTGCTGGTTTCCAATAAGTGCCTAAACTCAACACGTCTAGAGACCATAACAGCTGGTTGCTAAGCAAGGTGCTTGTAGTACCAGCCTGCAAGAAAATGGCCGCCGCATGACCCTGAGCAACTACTTAACAAGCAATACTCATATGCAGGTGTGATCAATTTCTTAGTGGGTAAGGATTGCCTTGTTTGTGCGTGCCTGGCTAGCTAGGAGGGGTAGAGGATGTTTGAATGGTTGCGTAGCAGAGCCTGGAGGGTGTTGTACGTGGACATCCCATCTACAAATCTGTCTAATCACCAGAAATAGAACAAATGCTGGACTTCAGTTGGAGACATAGCACGATTCAATGCTTTTAATGAAATCGAGTCTAGAACCAACAGTAAACTGGGTGCTTAACAAGGAGGTGCTCAATATGGATACATCCTTTGGGGTCGTTAGCAATGTCCTGAAATGGGATGGCGTGAGTTTTAGCACTAGCACGTCCACTGCACTCCTGTGATATGCGTGCATCAGAATGTGGTGCAGCGCTGTCTGTAATCAGAAGGTGTGTGCGTGTGTGGTGTTCCATATTCCACCAACTAGAGAAGTCACTGAATAGTGATCAGCTATCGCACAATTGCATGGGCTGTTACTAATAGCAGGCCACCCTCATTTACCAATACCTTCAGAGGCCATGCTTACTGGCCACGAAGTGCAAACCGTAACAGAGTAGTGCTACAAAGTGCAGGGACAAGCATTGCCTCCAGTGCTTCGGAAATAACATAAAGTGTTTGCTCAGCCTGGGATTCCTAAGGTCTATACAACTCGAAGTAACCTTTAATCTGCCAGCAAAATCAGTCCCGTGCATATTTTTTCTCCATGGCAATGGGAAGAGAGAGGAAAGGTTTGCCATCATGGCATCCCCACCTTTCTGGTCTCTTTAAACATGTGCAACAGATGTAGAGGAATCACTAAGATGTTTGAAATACTTCCATTTGGTGTCACATGAGGATGCTTCAATTGAGAAATAGTCTTCATAAGGGCATGACCCTTATGGGAGTGGTAGTCCTTCATCCCTTCTATATGGAGGGAATACTGGTTGTTAGGCTCCCCTTAATGTCCTGACCCGGAAGGAAAGGGAAAGAATGAAAGGGAAAGAACGGCTCCAAACAGGCGAATAGGAACTTGCAAAACAGTTTCTAAATAATGGACACCAATTTAGTCTTCTACCTCAACGACGAGAATAGTGCGCATTATTCTTTAGACGTGGCAGAACAAGGAGGAGCTGTCACACAAGCCAGAGAGGAAAAGAGAGCCAGCTCGAGCTATAGTCTCCTGCACTGCTTTAGTCTTGAGTCGTAATGCACTATCTCTCCAACTTTCCACCCCATAGATCAGCACTTAACTTAGCCTGTGAAAGGAGCCACCAGCGTAACCAACCAAATAACTTCCCTTTGTTTTCCTTAGTAGTGAATTAGTGAATATGGAGTACAGTGTATATGGAAATTCCCTTCCAAATTTGACCCTGACTTTGTTGGCTAATTAATTAATGCCTTCTATGTGTACACTCGGCAAGTTACTGGTTGCTTCATGAAGAGTCAGAGTTGGGTTACCTTGCTTAGCACATTGAGCACCTCATGAAGTGTCAGAGTTGGGTTAACCATACTTAGCACATTGAGCACCTCATGAACAGTTAGAGTTGGGTTAACATTGCTTAGCACATTGACCACCTCATGAAGAGTCAGAGTTGGGTTAACCTTGCGTAGCACATTGAGCACCTCATGAACAGTCAGAGTTGGGTTAACCTTGCTTAGCACATTGAGCACCTCATGAACAGTCAGAGTTGGGTTAACCTTGCTTAGCACATTGAGCACCTCATGAAGTGTCAGAGTTGGGGTAACCTTGCTTAGCACATTGAGCACCTCATGAACAGTTAGAGTTGGGTTAACCATGCTTAGCACATTGAGCACCTCATGAAGTGTCAGAGTTGGGTTAACCATGCTTAGCACATTGAGCACCTCATCACAGTCAGAGTTGGGTTAACCTTGCTTAGCACATTCACCACCTCATGAAGTGTCAGAGTTGGGTTAACATTGCTTAGCACATTGACCACCTCATGAACAGTCAGAGTTGGGTTAACCATGCTTAGCACATTGACCACTTCATGAACAGTTAGAGTTGGGTTAACCTTGCTTAGCACATTGACCACTTCATGAAGTGTCAGAGTTGGGTTAACCATGCTTAGCACATTTAGTACCTCATGAAGTGTCAGAGTTGGGTTAACCATACTTAGCACATTGAGCACCTCATGAACAGTTAGAGTTGGGTTAACATTGCTTAGCACATTGACCACCTCATGAACAGTCAGAGTTGGGTTAACCTTGCGTAGCACATTGAGCACCTCATGAACAGTCAGAGTTGGGTTAACCTTGCTTGGCACATTGAGCACCTCATGAACAGTCAGAGTTGGGTTAACCATGCCTTAGCACATTGAGCACCTCATGAACAGTCAGAGTTGGGTTAACCTTGCTTAGCACATTGAGCACCTTGTGATCAGTCAGAGTTGGGTTAACCTTGCTTAGCACACTGAGCACCTCTTAACAGTCAGAGTTGGGTTAACCATGCTTAGTAATTAACTTTAAGAACTCTTCAGAATGAAAATGCAATAAAGGCTGTCGTCTGATATGAGCAGCAGCTCCACTTGAGGTATGTATTGCAGACAAAAGCTACATCTCATTGTGTCTACAACAAAACTTACCTCCTCTTTCAAGAGCAGAGGGACTCAAGAGTGATTCCCAACAAGCGTATGTGCCTGTATAGCTTTCCTCAGAAGAACTTCCAGAAACAGCAAGTCAAGGCCTGGGAAGAGACCATTGATGATGGCAACCCTAAAAAAATAAAAATAAAAAATAAAAATAAAATTGCTCTTTATTTTGCTCGTTCCTCCCGTCAAACAGGAAATCCAGTTGCTATGGCAATGGACTGGGCATGTTCAGGAAATGGAATTGGGTGTGCGTACAGTTCGTTTTAAAAATAAACAGTGTGGGTGATATCCGAGTTAGTGCCTCGAGGCATTTTTGGCAGTTAAATTAATTAATGTACCTGAAAACTTAATAGTATGCAGACATTAGGTGAGTAGTGGAACCACTTAGTCTGAGAGACAAGAGTTGGGGGGGGGGGTGGATTTCGTTTAAGGTAAATGGGAAGATTAAGTCTCGTAAAATTGTAGGAAGCAGATTTATAAAATGGCGGTGTGGAGATGAAGTCCTCTCCCTGAATGAAGCTCTCTCTCCCCTTGAATGAAGCCATGGCATATGTCGTCCTGAAAGTGCTTGACATCTTGAAACTAATAATGATGGTAACAATGATCAGTCTCGTGATCTGATGATTTATTGTTGAGCAGTTCATCTGCCAAGCCATTTGACGTGGAGGGCTCAATCAGCTACGGCAGGATATTATACATGTACAGTAGAGGAGGCCACTTATCCGAACATGTTGGGACCCGGAGGTGGTTCAGATCACTGAAATGGTCGCATGACTGAACTTCAAGTGTGGAAGGTCTTCGGCTTGTCCTCCTTGCTCCATGCGTCGTCCATTTTCCAACGTAGCATTGCGCCAGTTACTCGAGCTAGATTTCTCCCATTCCCCACAACATCACAGAATTTGAGCGTACATGTACATTGATATTGAAGAGGTCTGGCCGTAGTTACTCTCTGCTTTAACACCGAGCGAGGAGAACCGGAAGAAACCGCTTGGACGACATTCCAAATTAAGCGAATTGTATTTATTCTCTGTGCGCGTGTGCAAAGGAATTTTTACCCCATAAAATGAGTAAAGTGAATGTGGTCAGCATTTCTGTGGGTGGAGCCTCTTCTAGTGCTTGGTTGACCGGTGTGTTCGGATAAGTGGTGTTCAGATAAGTGGCCTCCCACGGTATCTACACTGTGTATATGTACCATCAATAGGTTGCTTAGCAGATATATTAAGCACCTACTTTTTGTTAAGCTTCTACTTTGCTGTTGGTTCTAGCCTCTATTTAATTAAAAGCGGCGATCATGACAATGTCTGCTCCTGCTTGAGGGATGGTGTTTTCATTGCTGAAAACTAGACAGATTTGTAGATGCGATCTCCTCATACGGCACTCTTCAGGCTCGGCTCTGCAACAGTTCAACCGTTCTCCACTCCCGAGTGTCCCTTCCAGCTAGTCCACCACAAACGCTCAGTGACCTGCGCTTACGAGGAACTGGTTGCGTCTGGGCTCTGTTTGTTAACCAATTCACCGCCTCAAGTGCCTCTAGGCACAAACTCGCACGTTATTCAGATTATTCAGGGGAAAGATTACAAGAAGTGGTTGCACTAAACACCTTTTTTACCTGCACATGCCCAGTAGACAGCTCTATCGAGTTACTTCCACCTGAGGGAATAAGTGAGAAAGTATGGTGAATTATTTTTTTAATGGCTGTAGGTAGTAACTACCATCACGAATGGTCTCTTCCTGACTTTTACTGGCTGTTTCTGGAAGCCTTTCTTCGGAGGAAAGCCTCTACACTTACCTGGAATCACTCTGAATGGCTTTGCTGTTGGGGAAGAAGGAGAGCTCCCAGATGGCTCTCTTTGCTCTAAGATTTGTTGTAGACGTAGAGCAACATAGCGAAGTGGAGCTTTTGTTGCTTATCTCAATCAGAGCTAGAAATAAGGTTTGATGTTGGTAGGACATGATGTCCTAGCATAAGATTTGCTAGGTCATTTTCTAGTATTGGTCAGTCATTATACTTCTACTAAATGTTGGTATGATTCATAAAAATTAAAAAATGACAATACAGCATGAAAAGTTAAGTAGGACAAAAATGTCACTGCATGTTCTCCATCCAGTTATCCCAGTCTTCTGAAGGAAGATTGTCACCAGACTCACTACTTCTGTCTGACTCATTCTCTTCATCTTCATTCACTACCAATGCTGAGGTGCTTGGTGTAGTAGTAGCAGGCTTTCTTCCTGTACTTCCTCCTGGCCACTGGTTTGGTATACTTTCCCACCATAACTCAATGCTACTATCAGCATTGAAATCATTTGTACCTAGCTCAGCTGTTTCCTACAATCACCAGACCTCAGCCTAGTACATTGCAATTAGCCTAGGGGATACAATTAGCCAAGGGCACCCTCACTGCATGCTATTAGCTAACCACACTATGTTTTTCCCCCTCCTTTTCCTTTTTCACAACACTAATCACAACACTGAGTGAATTTTGTAACCACTGCAGCTGCAACACTAAGCAGCTGACTAGTAGTAGCCACTTAGCTTGTTATTTGCTGTTAGGACAATCTGGCAGAGCAAGCAGTGATTTGGTCTGACAAATTGGTGAATTGCTCAGAAAATGAGGATGACCCCACCTGTTATTTCTAGCTCTGTCAATGGAGCTGATTCTTGTAGCTCATTGTATTTGCACTCATGACGTGAACAGTTTCCTCTTAACAAAAATGTTTTAGAGAATAGCCACAGATAGAGAATAATCACAGATAGGGAATAACCACATATAGGGAATAACCACAGATATTAGAATATCCACAGATAGGGAATAACCACACAGAGAATAACCACAGATATAGAATAACCACTGATAGAGAATAACCACAGATAGAGAATAACCACAGATAGAGAATAACCACAGATAGAGAATAACCACAGATAGGGAATAACCACAGATAGAGAATAACCACCGATAGAGAATAACCACAGATAGGGAATAACCACAGATAGGGAATAACCACAGATAGGGAATAACCACAGATAGGGAATAACCACAGATAGAGAATAACCACAGATAGGGAATAACCACAGATAGAGAATAACCACAGATAGAGAATAACCACAGATAGAGAATAACCACAGAAAGAGAATAACCACAGATAGAGAATAACCACAGATAGGGAATAACCACAGATAGAGAATAACCACAGATAGGGAATAACCACAGATAGAGAATAACCACAGATAGAGAATAACCACAGAAAGAGAATAACCACAGATAGAGAATAACCACAGATAGGGAATAACCACAGATAGAGAATAACCACAGATAGAGAATAACCACAGAAAGAGAATAACCACAGATAGAGAATAACCACAGATAGAGAATAACCACAGATAGAGAATAACCACAGATAGAGAATAACCACAGATAGGGAATAACCACAGATAGGGAATAACCACAGAAAGAGAATAACCACAGATAGAGAATAACCACAGATAGAGAATATCCACAGAAAGAGAATAACCACAGATAGAAAATATCCACAGAAAGAGAATAACCACAGATAGAGAATAACCACAGATAGGGAATAACCACAGATAGGGAATAACCACAGATAAGTATCGGTGGCATTCGCCCATAGGGGGGGGTGGGGGGGGCTGACTGGTGCTATGAGCATGTTGCTCGAGAGCTTTTGATGGTCTATTATCTAGCAGGCCTAGTATTGACTCATACAGCAGAGGCCCTCATAGACACTATCGCTGATTCTGTTTGGTTGCCTTCACACTCTGTGAAGTATGCACAACAGCTAGTGCCAGATATGCAACATATGTTAGCACTTTGCAGCGCAGTGTACATAAAGCAGGGTGCTGTTAGCACCTGGTAGCAATGCCTTCAAATACCAGCAGTCTTGATTCACTGAAACACGGAAGTTGCTGGCATCTTGTACTGCTGACTCATCCCATGGCAATGTGGCGATGTCATTTTCCATGTTCTATTTTTAACTTCTTAGAATGTGGTATATAGGAGGGGAGGGGTTGGGGTTGGGGGGGTTGGGGTTGGGGGGGGGGTGGATTTGAGTGTTGACGTATGCACACACTGACCATGTCTCACATTTCAGTGCTCTAAATCATATTTCCTTATTAGGAAGTCCCTCTCCACCCACGCCTAGAGCCTCTCAACCACAGGCACGTGTCTCTCTCAGTTTCAATTAGTGTCCAAAGTAAAGTGGTTTGGAATTGCACACACACCCACCCACCGTACGCCTGGATTTTACCACGGCAAGCAGAAACAGGGGGGGGGGGGGGTTTAAGAATGATGTGTGTGGGGGGGGGGAATGTGCTGCACCTCACAGGAATTCACTAATAGAAGGTGTCGGAGTCTCGCTGCTGTATACAAGGAGCTTTGATGGCTTTCCTTGGTAAAGAGGTCACTGACCATTGGTCTGTGCTGAGTGAGCATGACTATGAATTTGGTGGAGTGCAGGTTGGGGTCATAATTGGCTGTAATTAGAGCAAACTCGGCTTCAGGTCTGGCCTACTGTTTTGAAAGGGTTAATTAAATGTCCGACATATATGGTGGCAAGTGAAGTGCGAGAAAGTCTCCCAGTGTGGTTTTATTTTATTTTATATATTATTAGTATATATTATTAGTATATATTATATTACTAGACTGCACTGACATATGTAAAGGTAAAGAGGTTTTTGCCATTTGACCGTCTAGACAAAATATGGATGGACTTCAGCCCTTAGAGGAGGACGCACAAATTAATTTTTTAAAGCCTTCTGTAAGACGACACCCATTTAATTAAACCCTTTCACTGAGATTTTACTTGGGTGCAAGAAGAAGTGAGCTGTACTTCATGCTCTTACTCTAAAGCTGGACTTAAGTTCTAAACCATACTTTGGACCTAAAACATAACTGGACTCCTCTGGACGAGTACAGTTTCTCTCTATATCACGTCTAGCTAATCTAGTGTTTCAGCAAGTGAAGTTATTTTGTCAGCTACTAGATCTTGGCCGAGGCTTGCTTGGAACACCAAAAGTTTTGTTCAGCTAACTGCCTAGTTTGCTGCAACTACCTACCGAATTTTAGCCTTGAACTAAAGCTATTTCTATAGTGCTAATGTTGTTCTCTCACCTTCTGAGTGTCTATAAGCTTGGTTCTGTTAGCTAATAGTAACTATTAATGTAGTAGCTAGCTTTATATACTGTATATATATATATATAGTTGGCTAGAAGCTAAAGCTGTTTCTTGAGGTAGCTAGCTATTGCTAGAATATTGTTCGTCTTCCGAGCGACTATAATTCTAGAGCTACTCTACAAAGAATCTGCTCACTTTCTTATAGTCTAAGATGTACCTACCCATCGTAAGGAGCTAGAGGAAGGATCCTATATTCCATGGGCAATAGAGAAACTGGCACTCTGATCAAATCAGAGTGTTTTGGATGTTACATTATTGATGATAATAGAACATTCAAAGCCATGAGTTCATCTCACTCTCCACTGCTGTTTGGTGTAAGCTTGTCCTGTACTGTACATGGTGATGTGGACCCATGTGCATTGTAAAGGTCATATCTATAATACTCTCTTTGTTGTTCATACTGGACATACAAGTGGTCATATTAAGCCAAGGCAGAATTACACCTCCATTCTCTGCTTGGTCTTCTCTCTCTCAATCAGTCTCTCTCCCAGTCAGTCTCTCTCCCAGTCAGTCTCTCTCCCAGTCAGTCTCTCTCAGTCAGTCTCTCTCCCAGTCAGTCTCTCTCCCAGTCAGTCTCTCTCCCAGTCAGTCTCTCTCCCAGTCAGTCTCTCTCCCAGTCAGTCCCTCTCCCAGTCAGTCTCTCTCCCAGTCAGTCTCTCTCCCAGTCAGTCTCTCTCCCAGTCAGTCTCTCTCCCAGTCAGTCTCTCTCCCAGTCAGTCTCTCTCCCAGTCAGTCTCTCTCTCAGTCAGTCTCTCTCCCAGTCAGTCTCTCTCTCAGTCAGTCTCTCTCCCAGTCAGTCTCTCTCCCAGTCAGTCTCTCTCCCAGTCAGTCTCTCTCCCAGTCAGTCTCTCTCCCAGTCAGTCTCTCTCTCAGTCAGTCTCTCTCCCAGTCAGTCTCTCTCCCAGTCAGTCTCTCTCCCAGTCAGTCTCTCTCAGTCAGTCTCTCTCCCAGTCAGTCTCTCTCCCAGTCAGTCTCTCTCCCAGTCAGTCTCTCTCTCAGTCAGTCTCTCTCCCAGTCAGTCTCTCTCCCAGTCAGTCTCTCTCCCAGTCAGTCTCTCTCAGTCAGTCTCTCTCCCAGTCAGTCTCTCTCCCAGTCAGTCTCTCTCCCAGTCAGTCTCTCTCCCAGTCAGTCTCCCTCCCAGTCAGTCTCTCTCCCAGTCAGTCTCTCTCCCAGTCAGTCTCTCTCCCAGTCAGTCTCCCTCCCAGTCAGTCTCCCTCCCAGTCAGTCTCTCTCCCAGTCAGTCTCTCCCCCAGTCAGTCTCTCTCCCAGTCAGTCTCTCTCCCAGTCAGTCTCCCTCCCAGTCAGTCTCTCTCCCAGTCAGTCTCTCTCCCAGTCAGTCTCTCTCCCAGTCAGTCTCTCTCCCAGTCAGTCTCCCTCCCAGTCAGTCTCTCTCCCAGTCAGTCTCTCTCCCAGTCAGTCTCTCTCCCAGTCAGTCTCTCCCCCAGTCAGTCTCTCTCCCAGTCAGTCTCTCTCCCAGTCAGTCTCTCTCCCAGTCAGTCTCTCTCCCAGTCAGTCTCTCTCCCAGTCAGTCTCTCTCCCAGTCAGTCTCTCTCCCAGTCAGTCTCTCTCCCAGTCAGTCTCTCTCCCAGTCAGTCTCTCTCCCAGTCAGTCTCTCCCCCAGTCAGTCTCTCTCCCAGTCAGTCTCTCTCCCAGTCAGTCTCTCTCCCAGTCAGTCTCTCTCCCAGTCAGTCTCCCTCCCAGTCAGTCTCTCTCCCAGTCAGTCTCTCTCCCAGTCAGTCTCTCAGTCAGTCTCTCTCCCAGTCAGTCTCTCTCCCAGTCAGTCTCTCAGTCAGTCTCTCTCCCAGTCAGTCTCTCTCCCAGTCAGTCTCTCTCCCAGTCAGTCTCTCTCCCAGTCAGTCTCTCTCCCAGTCAGTCTCTCTCCCAGTCAGTCTCTCTCCCAGTCAGTCTCTCAGTCAGTCTCTCTCCCAGTCAGTCTCTCTCCCAGTCAGTCAGTCTCTCTCCCAGTCAGTCTCTCTCCCAGTCAGTCTCTCTCCCAGTCAGTCTCTCTCCCAGTCAGTCTCTCTCCCAGTCAGTCTCTCTCCCAGTCAGTCTCTCTCCCAGTCAGTCTCTCTCCCAGTCAGTGTCTCTCCCAGTCAGTCTCTCTCCCAGTCAGTCTCCCTCCCAGTCAGTCTCCCTCCCAGTCAGTCTCTCCCCCAGTCAGTCTCTCTCCCAGTCAGTCTCTCTCCCAGTCAGTCTCTCTCCCAGTCAGTCTCTCTCCCAGTCAGTCTCTCTCTCAGTCAGTCTCTCTCCCAGTCAGTCTCTCTCCCAGTCAGTCTCTCTCCCAGTCAGTCTCTCTCCCAGTCAGTCTCCCTCCCAGTCAGTCTCTCTCCCAGTCTCTCTCCCAGTCAGTCTCTCTCCCAGTCAGTCTCTCTCCCAGTCAGTCTCTCTCCCAGTCAGTCTCTCTCCCAGTCAGTCTCTCTCCCAGTCAGTCTCTCTCCCAGTCAGTCTCTCTCTCAGTCAGTCTCTCTCCCAGTCAGTCTCTCTCCCAGTCAGTCTCTCTCCCAGTCAGTCTCTCTCCCAGTCAGTCTCTCTCCCAGTCAGTCTCTCTCCCAGTCAGTCTCTCTCCCAGTCAGTCCCTCTCCCAGTCAGTCTCTCTCCCAGTCAGTCTCTCTCCCAGTCAGTCTCTCTCCCAGTCAGTCTCTCTCCCAGTCAGTCTCTCCCCCAGTCAGTCTCCCAGTCAGTCTCTCTCCCAGTCAGTCTCTCTCCCAGTCAGTCTCCCTCCCAGTCAGTCTCTCTCCCAGTCAGTCTCTCTCCCAGTCAGTCACTCTCCCAGTCAGTCTCTCTCCCAGTCAGTCTCTCTCCCAGTCAGTCTCTCTTCCAGTCAGTCTCTCTCCCAGTCAGTCTCTCTCCCAGTCAGTCTCTCTCCCAGTCAGTCTCTCTCCCAGTCAGTCTCTCTCCCAGTCAGTGTAACTCCCAAAAGCCCCAAGTTCTCTGCAACATCCACTCTACTGCATGCTGCTATCTAAAAATAATGTATCATAACTCTCCTTGAGCACTCTCTCTCAATCTCCACACAAGTGTCTCTGCAAGACATTGTCCACAATATTTAATCAACACTGTATGCATGCCTGTAATAGTTTGCTTGCTGGAGGTGTTGGATTAACCCTTGTGGGGTCTCGGCTCCCAAAACGAAGGGTGGAGGACATTTTGATCTGTAGTTATATAGTGCATGGTAAAGAGGATAGATTATAAAAGATAAAGCAGGTCCCAAATTCATGACAGTCATCTTGATTAAAAATTAATGCATGTCACGTAAGGGTTGATCACCAATTATGCGGGTTAATTGCTAATTAATTATGTACTCCAAGATGATGATGCATGCGAGCAGACATACCTAGACACACCTCCTCTCCCCCGGATGAGATCTACTCACTCAATTGCCGTCTGGGCTGGGGCAGTGGTGTGTATAATTATAGTAGGCAAAGGCCCCAACACTGGGTCTCTCTGTTAGGTTGACTCAGCAAAGGCCCCAACACTGGGTCGCTCTGCTAGGTTGACTCAGCAAAGGCCCCAACACTGGGTCTCTCTGCTAGGTTGACTCAGCAAAGGCCCCAACACAGGGTCTCTCTGCTAGGTTGACTCAGCAAAGGCCCCAACACTGGGTCTCTCTGTTAGGTTGACTCAGCAAAGGCCCCAACACTGGGTCTCTCTGTTAGGTTGACTCAGCAAAGGCCCCAACACTGGGTCTCTCTGCTAGGTTGACTCAGCAAAGGCCCCAACACTGGGTCTCTCTGCTAGGTTGACTCAGCAAAGGCATCCAACACTGGGTCTCTCTGTTAGGTTGACTCAGCAAAGGCCCCAACACTGGGTCTCTCTGCTAGGTTGACTCAGCAAAGGCCCCAACACTGGGTCTCTCTGTTAGGTTGACTCAGCAAAGGCCCCAACACTGGGTCTCTCTGCTAGGTTGACTCAGCAAAGGCCCCAACACTGGGTCTCTCTGCTAGGTTGACTCAGCAAAGGCATCCAACACTGGGTCTCTCTGCTAGGTTGACTCAGCAAAGGCCCCAACACTGGGTCTCTCTGCTAGGTTGACTCAGCAAAGGCCCCCAACACTGGGTCTCTCTGCTAGGTTGACTCAGCAAAGGCCTTAACACTGGGTCTCTCTGTTAGGTTGACTCAGCAAAGGACCCAACACTGGGTCTCTCTGCTAGGTTGACTCAGCAAAGGCCCCAACACTGGGTCTCTCTGCTAGGTTGACTCAGCAAAGGCATCCAACACTGGGTCTCTCTGTTAGGTTGACTCAGCAAAGGCCCCAACACTGGGTCTCTCTGCTAGGTTGACTCAGCAAAGGCCCCCAACACTGGGTCTCTCTGCTAGGTTGACTCAGCAAAGGCCCCAACACTGGGTCTCTCTGCTAGGTTGACTCAGCAAAGGCCCCAACACTGGGTCTCTCTGTTAGGTTGACTCAGCAAAGGCCCCAACACTGGGTCTCTCTGTTAGGTTGACTCAGCAAAGGCCCCAACACTGGGTCTCTCTGCTAGGTTGACTCAGCAAAGGCCCCAACACTGGGTCTCTCTGCTAGGTTGACTCAGCAAAGGCCCCAACACTGGGTCTCTCTGTTAGGTTGACTCAGCAAAGGCCCCAACACTGGGTCTCTCTGCTAGGTTGACTCAGCAAAGGCCCCAACACTGGGTCTCTCTGTTAGGTTGACTCAGCAAAGGCCCCAACACTGGGTCTCTCTGTTAGGTTGACTCAGCAAAGGCCCCAACACTGGGTCTCTCTGTTAGGTTGACTCAGCAAAGGCATCCAACACTGGGTCTCTCTGCTAGGTTGACTCAGCAAAGGCCCCAACACTGGGTCTCTCTGCTAGGTTGACTCAGCAAAGGCCCCAACACTGGGTCTCTCTGCTAGGTTGACTCAGCAAAGGCCCCAACACTGGGTCTCTCTGTTAGGTTGACTCAGCAAAGGCCCCAACACTGGGTCTCTCTGTTAGGTTGACTCAGCAAAGGCCCCAACACTGGGTCTCTCTGCTAGGTTGACTCAGCAAAGACCCCAACACTGGGTCTCTCTGTTAGGTTGACTTAGCAAAGGCCCCAACACTGGGTCTCTCTGCTAGGTTGACTCAGCAAAGGCCCCAACACAGGGTCTCTCTGCTAGGTTGACTCAGCAAAGGCCCCAACACTGGGTCTCTCTGTTAGGTTGACTCAGCAAAGGCCCCAACACTGGGTCTCTCTGTTAGGTTGACTCAGCAAAGGCCCCAACACTGGGTCTCTCTGCTAGGTTGACTCAGCAAAGGCCCCAACACTGGGTCTCTCTGCTAGGTTGACTCAGCAAAGGCATCCAACACTGGGTCTCTCTGTTAGGTTGACTCAGCAAAGGCCCCAACACTGGGTCTCTCTGCTAGGTTGACTCAGCAAAGGCCCCAACACTGGGTCTCTCTGTTAGGTTGACTCAGCAAAGGCCCCAACACTGGGTCTCTCTGCTAGGTTGACTCAGCAAAGGCCCCAACACTGGGTCTCTCTGCTAGGTTGACTCAGCAAAGGCATCCAACACTGGGTCTCTCTGCTAGGTTGACTCAGCAAAGGCCCCAACACTGGGTCTCTCTGCTAGGTTGACTCAGCAAAGGCCCCCAACACTGGGTCTCTCTGCTAGGTTGACTCAGCAAAGGCCTCAACACTGGGTCTCTCTGTTAGGTTGACTCAGCAAAGGCCCCAACACTGGGTCTCTCTGCTAGGTTGACTCAGCAAAGGCCCAAACACTGGGTCTCTCTGCTAGGTTGACTCAGCAAAGGCATCCAACACTGGGTCTCTCTGTTAGGTTGACTCAGCAAAGGCCCCAACACTGGGTCTCTCTGCTAGGTTGACTCAGCAAAGGCCCCCAACACTGGGTCTCTCTGCTAGGTTGACTCAGCAAAGGCCCCAACACTGGGTCTCTCTGCTAGGTTGACTCAGCAAAGGCCCCAACACTGGGTCTCTCTGTTAGGTTGACTCAGCAAAGGCCCCAACACTGGGTCTCTCTGTTAGGTTGACTCAGCAAAGGCCCCAACACTGGGTCTCTCTGCTAGGTTGACTCAGCAAAGGCCCCAACACTGGGTCTCTCTGCTAGGTTGACTCAGCAAAGGCCCCAACACTGGGTCTCTCTGTTAGGTTGACTCAGCAAAGGCCCCAACACTGGGTCTCTCTGCTAGGTTGACTCAGCAAAGGCCCCAACACTGGGTCTCTCTGTTAGGTTGACTCAGCAAAGGCCCCAACACTGGGTCTCTCTGTTAGGTTGACTCAGCAAAGGCCCCAACACTGGGTCTCTCTGTTAGGTTGACTCAGCAAAGGCATCCAACACTGGGTCTCTCTGCTAGGTTGACTCAGCAAAGGCCCCAACACTGGGTCTCTCTGCTAGGTTGACTCAGCAAAGGCCCCAACACTGGGTCTCTCTGCTAGGTTGACTCAGCAAAGGCCCCAACACTGGGTCTCTCTGTTAGGTTGACTCAGCAAAGGCCCCAACACTGGGTCTCTCTGTTAGGTTGACTCAGCAAAGGCCCCAACACTGGGTCTCTCTGCTAGGTTGACTCAGCAAAGACCCCAACACTGGGTCTCTCTGTTAGGTTGACTCAGCAAAGGCCCCAACACTGGGTCTCTCTGCTAGGTTGACTCAGCAAAGGCCCCAACACTGGGTCTCTCTGCTAGGTTGACTCAGCAAAGGCCCCAACACTGGGTCTCTCTGCTAGGTTGACTCAGCAAAGGCCCCAACACTGGGTCTCTCTGTTAGGTTGACTCAGCAAAGGCCCCAACACTGGGTCTCTCTGCTAGGTTGACTCAGCAAAGGCCCCAACACTGAATCTCTCTGCTAGGTTGACTCAGCAAAGGCCCCAACACTGGGTCTCTCTGCTAGGTTGACTCAGCAAAGGCCCCAACACTGGGTCTCTCTGTTAGGTTGACTCAGCAAAGGCCCCAACACTGGGTCTCTCTGTTAGGTTGACTCAGCAAAGGCCCCAACACTGGGTCTCTCTGTTAGGTTGACTCAGCAAAGGCCCCAACACTGGGTCTCTCTGTTAGGTTGACTCAGCAAAGGCCCCAACACTGGGTCTCTCTGCTAGGTTGACTCAGCAAAGGCCCCCAACACTGGGTCTCTCTGCTAGGTTGACTCAGCAAAGGTCCCAACACTGGGTCTCTCTGCTAGGTTGACTCAGCAAAGGCCCCAACACTGGGTCTCTCTGCTAGGTTGACTCAGCAAAGGCCCCAACACTGGGTCTCTCTGTTAGGTTGACTCAGCAAAGGTCCCAACACTGGGTCTCTCTGCTAGGTTGACTCAGCAAAGGCCCCAACACTGGGTCTCTCTGCTAGGTTGACTCAGCAAAGGCCCCAACACTGGGTCTCTCTGCTAGGTTGACTCAGCAAAGGCCCCAACACTGGGCCTCTCTGTTAGGTTGACTCAGCAAAGCCCCCAACACTGGGTCTCTCTGTTAGGTTGACTCAGCAAAGGCACCAACACTGGGTCTCTCTGTTAGGTTGACTCAGCAAAGGCCCCAACACTGGGTCTCTCTGCTAGGTTGACTCAGCAAAGGCCCCCAACACTGGGTCTCTCTGCTAGGTTGACTCAGCAAAGGCCTCAACACTGGGTCTCTCTGTTAGGTTGACTCAGCAAAGGCCCCAACACTGGGTCTCTCTGTTAGGTTGACTCAGCAAAGGCCCCAACACTGGGTCTCTCTGCTAGGTTGACTCACCAACACTGGGTCTCTCTGCTAGGTTGACTCAGCAATGCCCCCAACACTGGGTCTCTCTGTTAGGTTGACTCAGCAAAGGCCCCAACACTGGGTCTCTCTGCTAGGTTGACTCAGCAATGGCCCCAACACTGGGTCTCTCTGCTAGGTTGACTCAGCAAAGGCCCCAACACTGAGTCTCTCTGCTAGGTTGACTCAGCAAAGGCCCCAACACTGGGTCTCTCTGCTAGGTTGACTCAGCAAAGGCCCCAACACTGGGTCTCTCTGCTAGGTTGACTCAGCAAAGGCCCCAACACTGGGTCTCTCTGTTAGGTTGACTCAGCAAAGGCCCCAACACTGGGTCTCTCTGCTAGGTTGACTCAGCAAAGGCCCCAACACTGGGTCTCTCTGCTAGGTTAACTCAGCAAAGGCCCCAACACTGGGTCTCTCTGTTAGGTTGACTCAGCAAAGGCCCCAACACTGGGTCTCTCTGCTAGGTTGACTCAGCAAAGGCCCCAACACTGGGTCTCTCTGCTAGGTTGACTCAGCAATGGCCCCAACACTGGGTCTCTCTGCTAGGTTGACTCAGCAAAGGCCCCAACACTGGGTCTCTCTGCTAGGTTGACTCAGCAAAGGCCCCAACACTGGGTCTCTCTGCTAGGTTGACTCAGCAATGGCCCCAACACTGGGTCTCTCTGCTAGGTTGACTCAGCAAAGGCCCCAACACTGGGTCTCTCTGTTAGGTTGACTCAGCAAAGGCCCCAACACTGGGTCTCTCTGCTAGGTTGACTCAGCAAAGGCCCCAACACTGGGTCTCTCTGCTAGGTTGACTCAGCAAAGGCCCCAACACTGGGTCTCTCTGTTAGGTTGACTCAGCAAAGGCCCCAACACTGGGTCTCTCTGCTAGGTTGACTCAGCAAAGGCCCCAACACTGGGTCTCTCTGCTAGGTTGACTCAGCAATGGCCCCAACACTGGGTCTCTCTACTAGGTTGACTCAGCAAAGGCCCCAACACTGGGTCTCTCTGCTAGGTTGACTCAGCAAAGGCCCCAACACTGGGTCTCTCTGCTAGGTTGACTCAGCAATGGCCCCAACACTGGGTCTCTCTGCTAGGTTGACTCAGCAAAGGCCCCAACACTGGGTCTCTCTGTTAGGTTGACTCAGCAAAGGCCCCAACACTGGGTCTCTCTGCTAGGTTGACTCAGCAAAGGCCCCAACACTGGGTCTCTCTGTTAGGTTGACTCAGCAAAGGCCCCAACACTGGGTCTCTCTGCTAGGTTGACTCAGCAAAGGTCCCAACACTGGGTCTCTCTGTTAGGTTGACTCAGCAAAGGCCCCAACACTGGGTCTCTCTGCTAGGTTGACTCAGCAAAGGCCCCAACACTGGGTCTCTCTGTTAGGTTGACTCAGCAAAGGCCTCAACACTGGGTCTCTCTGCTAGGTTGACTCAGCAAAGGCCCCAACACTGGGTCTCTCTGTTAGGTTGACTCAGCAATGGCCCCAACACTGGGTCTCTCTGCTAGGTTGACTCAGCAAAGGCCCCAACACTGGGTCTCTCTGTTAGGTTGACTCAGCAAAGGCCCCAACACTGGGTCTCTCTGCTAGGTTGACTCAGCAAAGGCCCCAACACTGGGTCTCTCTGCTAGGTTGACTCAGCAATGGCCCCAACACTGGGTCTCTCTGTTAGGTTGACTCAGCAAAGGCCCCAACACTGCCCAGGTCTCTCTGTTAGGTTGACTCAGCAAAGGCCCCAACACTGGGTCTCTCTGCTAGGTTGACTCAGCAAAGGCCCCAACACTGGGTCTCTCTGTTAGGTTGACTCAGCAAAGGACCCAACACTGGGTCTCTCTGCTAGGTTGACTCAGCAAAGGCCCCAACACTGGGTCTCTCTGTTAGGTTGACTCAGCAAAGGCCCCAACACTGGGTCTCTCTGTTAGGTTGACTCAGCAAAGGCCCCAACACTGGGTCTCTCTGCTAGGTTGACTCAGCAAAGGTCCCAACACTGGGTCTCTCTGCTAGGTTGACTCAGCAAAGGCCCCAACACTGGGTCTCTCTGCTAGGTTGACTCAGCAAAGCCCCCAACACTGGATCTCTCTGCTAGGTTGACTCAGCAAAGGCCCCAACACTGGGTCTCTCTGCTAGGTTGACTCAGCAAAGGCCCCAACACTGGGTCTCTCTGTTAGGTTGACTCAGCAAAGGCCCCAACACTGGGTCTCTCTGCTAGGTTGACTCAGCAAAGGCCCCAACACTGGGTCTCTCTGCTAGGTTGACTCAGCAAAGGCCCCAACACTGGGTCTCTCTGTTAGGTTGACTCAGCAAAGGCCCCAACACTGGGTCTCTCTGTTAGGTTGACTCAGCAAAGGCCCCAACACTGGGTCTCTCTGCTAGGTTGACTCAGCAAAGGCCCCAACACTGGGTCTCTCTGCTAGGTTGACTCAGCAATGCCCCCAACACTGGGTCTCTCTGTTAGGTTGACTCAGCAAAGGCACCAACACTGGGTCTCTCTGCTAGGTTGACTCAGCAAAGGCCCCAACACTGGGTCTCTCTGCTAGGTTGACTCAGCAATGGCCCCAACACTGGGTCTCTGTGCTAGGTTGACTCAGCAAAGGCACAGGAGAACAAAGCCTTCTGGTCTATGGGAAGGCTAGCAGTGCATACACTCTAGCTTGTATCTGGCCATCTGGATTGCCTAGATTAAAGAACACTGTCCGTATATTTAGTTGAAACTTGTTCAAAGTAGTTGCTACACCATCCTAGAACACAAGGTCATCAGTGCTGGTCTCCACTGCTAGTTGTGTGAGAGGCCGCCATATACACCATCCTAGAACACAAGGTCATCAGAGCTGATCTCCACTGCTAGTTGTGTGAGAGGCCATATACACCATTCTAGAACACAAGGTCATCAGAGCTGGCCTCCACTTCATACTTGAGTGAGGAATTCTTACCCGTGTAGAAGTGGGCATGTATGTACTTATTTTGCTGGCAGTAATTTTGTTTGAAAGTTGTGGTCTCTGACTGCCAAAGCCTCAAATTTAACTCTCTATTAACATTTCTAGACAAAATGGAAATTCTATCTTCTGTTTAGTTCTGTTCTTATGTAGACATTGAGCTGCCACAATGGAGGTTAGAGAAGGTTTGATGTTGCCACCCTCTCTGTGTATGCACCTATCGTACCAGTAATGGGTTATTTGTCTTACAGAGCAGGCTTACATTTTCAGTTCGTTGTTGAAGGAAATGGTTGCTACAATAGATTGGTGAATGACAGCTGTTTAAGAGAAGAGGGAACTGGCTACAGTCAGTGGAGGGGAGAGAACAGAACTGGTTGCATAGTCAGTAGAGGAGAGAGAACTGGCTGCACAGTCAGTAGAGGAGAGGAACTGGCTGCATAGTCAGTAGAGGAGAGAGAACTGGCTGTACAGTCAGTAGAGGAGAGAGAACTGGCTGCACAGTCAGTAGAGGAGAGGAACTGGCTGTAGAGGAGAGAGAACTGGCTGTACAGTCAGTAGAGGAGAGAGAACTGGCTGTACAGTCAGTAGAGGAGAGAGAACTGGCTGTACAGTCAGTGAAGGGGAGAGAACAGAACTGGTTGCATAGTCAGTAGAGGAGAGAGAACTGGCTGCACAGTCAGTAGAGAGGAACTGGCTGCATAGTCAGTAGAGGAGAGAGAACTGGCTGTACAGTTAGTAGAGGAGAGAGAACTGGCTGTACAGTCCGTAGAGGAGAGAGAACTGGCTGTACAGTCAGTGAAGGGGAGAGAACAGAACTGGTTGCATAGTCAGTAGAGGAGAGAGAACTGGCTGCACAGTCAGTAGAGAGGAACTGGCTGCATAGTCAGTAGAGGAGAGAGAACTGGCTGTACAGTTAGTAGAGGAGAGAGAACTGGCTGCACAGTCAGTAGAGGAGAGAGAACTGGCTGTACAGTCAGTAGAGGAGAGAGAACTGGCTGTACAGTCAGTAGAGGAGAGAGAACTGGCTGCACAGTCAGTAGAGGAGAGAGAACTGGCTGTACAGTCAGTAGAGGAGAGAGAACTGGCTGCACAGTCAGTAGAGGAGAGAGAACTGGCTGCACAGTCAGTGTAGGAGAGAGAACTGGCTGCACAACTATGACTAGTGGGCCACAGCATGGAACTATGGACAGCACAGATAACTGCAGTACAAAACTGACTTCATTTTGGAGATCCCAATTCTCCATCTGTATCTGGTAATGGTCTCTGTTGTCGTGCAATATCTATGATGTCCAAGGTTCCATGCTGTTGCCTCGACATCTGTGGCTTTCTTGTGGTTAGCTGGGGGCGGGGCAGACACTACATAGTTTTACCTTTTTCTTTTCTAGACATGCTTTGTGTACGTGATGTATGCAGAAGAAGAATGTTGCACATTATATATGCTAGCTTGGTGGAGGATGTATGACCATCGTCGACCATGATGGTAAAAAATAAGCTCTATGGCTGGGGTATGTTAGATATTCAGGGTCCTCTCGGTTAGAGTCCAACCCATGAATAGACGTTGGAATCCAACCCATGAATAAACGTTGGAATCCAACCCATGAATAGGAACACGCGGTATGAAGCAGCAGAGTTATAATTTTGCTGCTACACAATTCACGACTATTTCTCTCTCCTCCCCCTGAGAATCCCTCTGTTGGTCACCGTCTGCAAATATTCACCCCCCTACCCCCTGAAATAATCCTGCTATGCAATATCTACCACTGTATTAGGTGGTGTGAAGTCGTTCCCCCAAATTCAGCCATCCATTTTACTATTGCCAGAGCATACAGAAAGTCATCTACCAGCTTGCTGGAGCTAGAGTGAACTCTGACCTCACCTCCATGTGACCTGGATGATCTTGCCAGCGTGCTCTACTCGGTCTTCTTCCTCCCGCCTGGCACCAGCTCTTCGCTTACTCGGCACTCCCTTTCAGCTCTTCTATGCCGAGACGTCTCTGCAAATTCAACAACTTTGAGCTTAAAAGCTTAAAAGCTGCAGTACAGCTCATGTACTGAGTTCCAGGCATTCCCCATGCACATTCATGCACGCACACATACACACACAAAATTGAGAACATTGCAGCTACACACAGGTACAGTATGAGATCACATGATCCAGTTGTGGCCCCGCCCAGTGATTTAGTTAGGAACTGTTACACATTCCAGAAAAATCAACACGTTTGTTGTAAAAGTCACACCCATGAAATGGAGAGATTTGGAACTGCAAGTGCGACTTAAGTATACCCAGACAAATATGGTAATTTTGAATCTAATCTGGTGAGGATGAGTGCTGGTTGCTATGGAGAGTTAGTGAGTGAAGAGAAGTAGTATTACTGTTGGCTTGAGGTAATTATGTACGAATTCTGTTTCAATTTGTGGAAGGGAGTTTTAGAGATGTTCACAGCACTTCCTTCCACATTATACTGCAGAGGTAATGGTTAGTTATCCAGGAAGATCTCGTAGGAGTGTAGACTCATGTCTGCCTGGCCTCTCGGCCATGAGCTTTCCTAGGACATCCCGAGTTTCCTGGAATACTTGGGACTCCCTGGATGTCCCTGGTGAGGGTGACTGACTGTGCATCATGAATCTCAGGACTCCCTGGATGTCCCTGGTGAGGGTGACTGACTGTGCATCATGAATCTCAGGACTTGCCACTAGGACTTGCCACTAGGACTTGCTACTGGGACTTGCTACTAGGACTTGCTACTGGGACTTGCTACTAGGACTTGCTACTAGGACTTGCCACTAGGACTTGCTACTGGGACTTGCTACTGGGACTTGCTACTAGGACTTGCTACTGGGACTTGCTACTGGGACTTGCTACTAGGACTTGCTACTGGGACTTGCTACTGGGACTTGCTACTAGGACTTGCTACTGGGACTTGCTACTAGGACTTGCTACTAGGACTTGCCACTGGGACTTGCTACTGGGACTTGCTACTGGGACTTGCTACTAGGACTTGCTACTGGGACTTGCTACTGGGACTTGCTACTAGGACTTGCTACTGGGACTTGCTACTGGGACTTGCTACTAGGACTTGCTACTGGGACTTGCTACTAGGACTTGCTACTAGGACTTGCCACTAGGACTTGCTACTGGGACTTGCCACTAGGACTGGCCACTAGGACTTGCTACTGGGACTTGCTACTAGGACTTGCTACTGGGACTTGCTACTAGGACTTGCTACTGGGACTTGCCACTGGGACTTGCTACTAGGACTTGCCACTGGGACTTGCTACTGGGACTTGCCAGTAGGACTTGCTACTAGGACTTGCCACTGGGACTTGCTACTAGGACTTGCCACTGGGACTTGCTACTGGGACTTGCTACTAGGACTTGCCAATAGGACTTGCTACTAGGACTTGCCACTGGGACTTGCTACTAGGACTTGCCACTGGGACTTGCCACTAGGACTTGCCACTGGGACTTGCTACTAGGACTTGCCACTGGGACTTGCAGGACTTGCCACTGGGACTTGCCACTGGGACTTGCCACTGGGACTTATATTAACTGCCATCAGCATCGACTTCTAGAAAACATGTGATTTAGCATCTTGTCTACCAAGACCAGTGCCAGCCAGAACACTCCCTCTAACTTCACAAACATCGCTAATGGCGACATCAACACGCAGAAGCAGTTGTTTTGTTGATAATTTGTTGAAGTATTTTGACTGAGGCTTGTTTCACAGGTGCTAATGACATCATCTTGAAGTGGCATGAACACTGCCCCCCCCTTCAAAAGCAACCTGTGCTGGTGTGTGTTGTGACCTCCTGTGCTCTGTGCCTCACATGGACCAACTTAATATCCCATTTCCTGCAATGCTGGGCACAGCTGCTGGAGCAATCACTTGCCAACATCAAGCGAATGCAGCGAGGCTCTGCAGGGGGGGTGGGGGGGGGGGGGGGAAGCAAGGGGGCAATTTTCCCTCCCCCCCTAACTCCTCTCAACTTCAGTGGTTGCTTACACTTGTGCTCATTTTCAACATTCCACAAAGCCACAAGGAATGCCCCTCCCCTCCCCCCCTGCTGTGAGTTGGAGGAGATGGTTATGATGGTGACTGAGTTGGAAGAGATGCTGGTGATGGTTGTGATGAGTTTGCTTGAGTTCAACAATCGGCTGCTTCACAATGAGGATGTAGTCTCAATGGGGCTATGGAGAGCTACTTCTCAATGAGGCTATGGAGAGCTACTTCTCAATGGGGCTATGGAGAGCTACTTCTCAATGAGGCTATGGAGAGCTACTTCTCAATGGGGCTATGGAGAGTTACTTCTCAATGAGGCTATGGAGAGCTACTTCTCAATGGGGCTATGGAGAGCTACTTCTCAATGAGGCTATGGAGAGCTACTTCTCAATGGGGCTATGGAGAGCTACTTCTCAATGGGGCTATGAAGAGCTACTTCTCAATGGGGCTATGGAGAGCTACTTCATAACTGGCTATAGAGAGTAGACTCATGAATGGGTTTCCCCCTGAGGGGGAACAGGAGACCACTTTAGAAGTAGTTCCCCCGCATATCCTAGATGATGTGCATGAATTATCAATAGGCACATGCGGTATTGAGCAGCAGCACATTTTCAAGATGTTAACATTTGAAATTTTCATAGTTTGGATCCGTCCGCAAATAGGAACGACAAGGAGCCGTAAAACAAGGGGTGTGGCTTCCCTGTAGGCTACACAATGCACGAATATTTCCACCTAGAAACCCGTTTGGTCACCATCTGTGAATATTTAACTCCCAGAAATACTCTGCTTGTAGATAATCTGCACTTGTTTGTTGTTGTTGTTCTGTTTCCTTCTCTCATGAATTACATAAGTTCATATTCTATTTGAGCACACGAAACTGCTCAAATGTTTGTGTGTGTGTGTGTGTGCAACTTGAAAGCAACATATTTGCTGATGAAGCAACTTGTTTGGAATTGTCTTTCCACTTTTTGATGATTGAGTAAGTCTATGTGAAGCCCCTTTACCTGTCTTGTGTGGGCGTGTATAGTTCTGGCTATGCCAATTAAATGATTTTTAAATTGACTTGTGGGGAATGAGGGGAATGACCACAAAACACAAAAAAATATGAAAATTTAAACCCTACCCCCTTCAAATTAGTGATGTGTGGGGTAACTGAGGCCGGAAAAGGCGAAATTTCGAAGTTTTAGCCCTATCATCGGATCGACGGTTTCGCGCTATGGACTGCCATTTTTTGGTGATTTTGCGGCAAAAAAATGGGCATGGCCTCCAATTTTAAGATGACAATATCTCCCTGACCGGTGGGCCAAATTTATTGATATTGGTGGATTTTGGTGTCTATGGAAAGGTAATTTCATGTGGAATCAACCAAATCTGCCATTATATTTTATGTACAGTAGGAGCAATTTGAAGTATAATAACCATTTGACCTTTACTTTGACCTTGTGGATCACGTGATCCTTGAGATGAACTTGGTGAAAATTATACACCAACATGTTCTCTACAAAATATTTATTAAAAAATTGGAAGTAGAATATTTTTAGTTTGTTTTCCAACTGCTCAAAGTAGATTCCAAAATGTGATATTCCTGCAATGTCTTCTTAAAGTTTCATAATGATGCTTCAGTCTAAAGATTAGATTAATTGTTCTACGTATGAGACCAAGTTGCAGCCATGTTGGCATTGTTGCTGCCCGATTGAGAATGAATGTAACTACTTTTAAAGTGGCAATAACAATCCTTCAGTCTAAATTTAGCTATGCCATTGTCAATGGAACTTGATCTCATTCATAGAACTGTATATATACAGAGTACATTGCATGGGAATATCCTATTTTGGCATCAGTTACACTACTTGAGAAGAGTTGGATATCAAACCATTATCATAGCTGGTTCCTGGTGAAGGCTAGAGCATCTAGTCGAAACTTCGAGAGAAGACGATTTCAAGTTGATTATTGAGAAGGTTATTGATTCTATTGTTCTGTGCAGTCATAGATCCTATCACACATGCCCCAAATTTGATTGATAGCTGGAAACCCTCCCAACCTGTGTGGAAGGGTCGTGAGCAGGATGGATAACAGTTACAATATTGGATGTGATGGCAGATTTGGATTCCACATGAAATTTCCCTATCCACGGACACCCATAGCAAGTCAGAGAGGATGGTCATCCGAAAATTGATGGCCACGCCCATCAAAAAAATGGCGGGATATTGCACGAAAACCGTCTATCCGATGATGATGGGGCTAAAATTTGAAATTTTGCCTTTTCCAGCCTCGGCTACCCCACACACCAAATATGAAGGGGGTTGGGTTTAAACTATCGGGTTATTTGACATGGAATGACCCACCCACAAGTCCAACGTGTCAAATAGGAATGAGAAGGATATTTACAACCAAAGAACACGTAGAGGGAGGGAGGGGCCTGGAACACGTAGAGGAAGTGAGGGGCCTGGAACACGTAGAGGGAGGGAGGGGCCTGGAACACGTAGAGGGAGGGAGGGGCCTGGAACACGTAGAGGGAGGGAGGGGCCTGGAACACGTAGAGGAAGGGCGTGGCCTGGAACACGTAGAGGAAGTGAGGGGCCTGGAACACGTAGAGGGAGGGCGTGGCCTGGAACACGTGGAGGAAGGGGGCTGGAACACGTAGAGGAAGGGCGTGGCCTTTGCAACAGATTGTTAATCCTTGTGATCTGCATTAGTAAATTCCAGTCCTTCAACCCACTTCCCCAGGCTGCTTTTAAATACATCACTTTAGTCTTGTGTATACTAAAGTGTACCCATTCAAATATTACACGTACCTCGTTCCTTCTTGCCATGCAGGCCTGCAGCGTAACCTTTGGCCCTGTAACTTGGAGCCTGGACATTGTTTAAACTGGGTAACACACCAACAGTCAATGAGATGACCCTAGAAGGAAGGGGTATTCTCAAAGAGGGATGGCTGACTCTCTTCAAGAGCAGGAGGACTGGGCTCTTCAACAACAAACCAGCCGTGAGTGGGTAGTGGGTGGGACTTAATTAGAGAGTGCTATTGCCCAGGATTTCAGAATGGTAGATGCCAGAAAGGGGGGGGGGGGGGGGACAAAGAAAAAGGGAGGGAGTGGAACAAAGAAAAAGGGAGGGAGGGGAGGGGAACAAAGAAAAAGGGAGGGAGGGGAACAGGAAGGGGTGGGGTGGGGGGCGGGGGGGGGGGGGGGGGGCTTGAGATGTGCACTAAGAATGCCATTGTTAAATTTCCACACATCTGTCCCCCTATAATTTGGCATGCCCTGATCGCCCCTCCCCCCCCCCCCCCCCCCCACTTGTACATATCTCCTAAAGCGATAAAAATAGCTCAAGATGCATATCAAGTTTTAAATTCCCCTGAGATTCAGAATAGCTTTAAGCTGCCTAGTTTTCTTCTCTAACTTATCTCTCTTTCGTTCAACTCCAATTCTGCTATGTTTTCTTCTGGAACTGCAAGAATCGCTTTATGCTGTTGGGCTCCTGCAAGGCCTTGACTCTGCCACTGATGAGCAGCTGTTCGGCTCCCGTAAGGCCTTGACCTCCTCCTGCCACTGATGAGCAGCTGTTGTGCTCCTGCAAGGCCTTGACCTCCTCCTGCCACTGATGGTAGCTGCCGAGGGTTGAAGATCCGTACTAACAGTCACTGGGTGGATGTCAAGGCAGAGGTGGATGTCAAGCTTCTGGCATGATAGCTTCAACACATCCTTAAAAGGGCTTACTGGTCCTTCCTTCATTAGTGTCCAGGCTGGGACAGCAGCCTGGCAATTTGCTCTCCTAAGCTGGTCTCGTTGTATCTCACAAATACTACCAAAGATCTTGCAAGATGTTGCACACTGAGCCTGCCAGAGGAATCTCCTTCACCTCTAGGGAAGTCACACAGCTATAATGCGATGACTGCTTCCCCTCATGTGGAGAACAGTGTGATGGTCTCCATGGAAACGACTCTTTGTGGGACTACGACTGCCACTCCATGTCCTAATGTCAATTATTATACAAGTGTGTAATTAGAGTAGCCGATAATAGTATCTAACACGGACGATATTGCTGATAACAAGAACTGCAATACACATAATAGGTACTTATGGTCGCTTAATTTAAAACTCATCATACCCTCTCCTCCAAAGCCTAAATGCATAATTGCTTCTGTAGAACCCTTCGACCCTTCATATGTGTGTGTATTCTGGTTGGTTGCATGATACACCGCAGCTTCAAACCATGAATTCTACCTCAGAGATGCAGGCGTTAGAGGCAGCTAAAGATGTGCAAGTGAGACATGTTCTTCAAGTATCGAAGGAAAAAACCATAGCATGATTTCCTCCTTGGATTCTTGACAAGTGTCAACTTGATCGTCGCAGAGATCAGGGTGGTTACATGATCACAATCAGGGTGGTTACATGATCACAATCAGGGTGGTTACATGATCACAATCAGGGTGGTTACATGATCACAATCAGGGTGGTTACATGATCACAATCAGGGTGGTTACATGATCACAATCAGGGTGGTTACATGATCACAATCAGGGTGGTTACATGATCACAATCAGGGTGGTTACATGATCACAATCAGGGTGGTTACATGATCACAATCAGGGTGGTTACATGATCACAATCAGGGTGGTTACATGATCACAATCAGGGTGGTTACATGATCACAATCAGGGTGGTTACATGATCACAATCAGGGTGGTTACATGATCACAATCAGGGTGGTTACATGATCACAATCAGGGTGGTTACATGATCACAATCAGGGTGGTTACATGATCACAATCAGGGTGGTTACATGATCACAATCAGGGTGGTTACATGATCACAATCAGGGCGGTTACATGATCACAATCAGGGCGGTTACATGATCACAATCAGGGCGGTTACATGATCACAATCAGGGCGGTTACATGATCACAATCAGGGCGGTTACATGATCACAATCAGGGCGGTTACATGATCACAATCAGGGCGGTTACATGATCACAATCAGGGTGGTTACATGATCACAATCAGGGTGGTTACATGATCACAATCAGGGCGGTTACATGATCACAATCAGGGCGGTTACATGATCACAATCAGGGCGGTTACATGATCACAATCAGGGCGGTTACATGATCACAATCAGGGTGGTTACATGATCACAATCAGGGTGGTTACATGATCACAATCAGGGTGGTTACATGATCACAATCAGGGTGGTTACATGATCAGAATCATTGAACTTGTGAAAAATTCAGCTGCCGAACTCAGAAAGTGTGCAAAGCGTAGCAAGTGCGTCGTGTTAGAACACAGAGTTGATAGGCGCTCTCCGGAAGCCTTCTCACAGTGGGCGGAGCTGTCAGTGACAGCTGCACCCGTCCTATCGTAAAATAGTTCCACATCCGGAGGGACTTGAGGATGGCTTGGCTGAGTGTGGGTGATTGTACCCCTCAGTCGTACCACTCCAACGAGGTAGGACCTCTCACACTCACTGGGACATTAAGGATGCCCTTACAAGGTGGACTTCCTGGGTTTGAAGCTGAAATCCTTAATTAAGGTTAATTCATGCCTGTGGTCTTGTCAGAAGTTATGCCGAGACATGTAGGGCTGCAGATTCCTTCATCAAATCTCTCAGCTCTGAACTCTAGACACATACGGTACCTATTGTGTAGACTGAGAGTACTGGAGCTAGCCTGCTTGGAACACTTCAGCATGGAAGAACTCTTCTTCTCCACCTCCAGGGGAATGTCTGCTTACAGTGGTTTTGATTTTTTGTGGGGTTCTGGTCATTTCGGCATTAAACTCAGTACATTCAGTGCTTTGGTTAATAGGGGGCTTTACAAGTGCTATTGTACTTATTATTTTTTTGGAAGTGGATTTTATTGCCTTGATTTTTTTAATAGTCTATGTAGGGGCGATAGCTATTTTATTTTTATTTGTAATAATGATGTTAAATTTAGCGGATTTCAGGGACTTATTTGATATGTCAAATTATATGTTAGCCGGGTTTATTTTAAATTTTAAATTTTAATTTAGACATAGTAGCTTAAGGGATAAAGCGTAAGACTGTTAATCTTAGTATATTAGTTCAATTTTAATTTATGTCGGATGCAATAAGTCTATATATCTAGGAGATCGATGTATATATTAGTATTATTTCTGCCTATGGGGGTTGGCGCTTCTATAGTCTAGGGGTAAGCTACAGTGCACATCTTGATGCAGTCAAGGACAACCTCCTCTCTCGGATCCTTAGACTTTTCATCGTCGCCTGTTTGTTCCAGATCCAGAAAAACACGCATCCTTAGCATGTTTTCTTAACTTTTGTTTCTTGGACTTGATGTAGTCCCTGGTTGTACCCACTCGCACAAAGTTGACGCTATCGTCGCGAAACTAATCCTCTGTCGGCATAGAGGTTGCTTGGAACTTCCCTCGCTTGCTCTCCGGCTGTAATTGTGCATGTGGGCACTGGTCCAGATCTTCTGAGTTTTGGAGGACACGTGGCCAATGTTCTCTCCAAGGGTGTTGTCGGTGTGGGTTGGGAAAAATCAATACTCGAGTCCCCTGCGTGCCCTGCGAGGCAAACATCCGAGTCTAGTTTCCGTGAGTTTCCTCGGGTTTCTGTCAACACACGCTGTACTTTAAACCTTACAAGAAGCACTGGTGTGTATAGATTCACTCGCAATGCTGCAGGGAACAGGGGGGGAGGAGGGAGGGGCAATTGCCATCCCCTGCGGCATTACGAGTGGTATTTATTCACTACGAAGTTAACACCTGTCTAGTGTCAGCACCATACACAATGAGAATGGGTGGGAAAAAATACTTTGCACTTTTATCAATTAATTGCTCTAACATAGTTAGTGCTCTAACATAGTTAGTGCTCTAACATAGTTAGTGCTTTAACATAGTTAGTGCTCTAACATAGTTAGTGCTCTAACATAGTTAGTGCTCTAATATAGTTAGTGCTCTAACATAGTTAGTGCTCTAACATAGTTAGTGCTCTAACATAGTTAGTGCTTTAACATAGTTAGTGCTCTAACATAGTTAGTGCTCTAACATAGTTAGTGCTCTAATATAGTTAGTGCTCTAACATAGTTAGTGCTCTAACATAGTTAGTGCTCTAACATAGTTTAGCACGCTAGTACAGTCAGAATCAAAATTCCGTACTTCCATCTTTCCAAAAATAACATTGATGACTATGCCAAGAGCATGATTTCACTTTTTCCAGTGAAAATAGTCTAATAATGTTCTGATTGGCCAACAGCTGTGAAATCCATGTCAATAGCCCCTGGAGGACTCAGCGCTGTTTTATACACGAAGCAATTCAGGTGTGGTATTAGTGAGCTTAGCAGTGGTGAGTCCATCAACACTGACTTGCAGTCACAGTGGTGAGTCCATCAACACTGACTTGCAGTCACAGTGGTGAGTCCCTAGACACTGACTTGCAGTCACAGTGGTGAGTCCCTAGACACTGACTTGCAGTCACAGTGGTGAGTCCATCAACACTGACTTGCAGTCACAGTGGTGAGTCCCTAGACACTGACTTGCAGTCACAGTGGTGAGTCCATCAACACTGACTTGCAGTCACAGTGGTGAGTCCCTCAACACTGACTTGCAGTCACAGTGGTGAGTATCTCAACACTGACTTGCAGTCACAGTGGTGAGTCCTTCAACACTGACTTGCAGTCACAGTGGTGAGTCCCTCAACACTGACTTGCAGTCACAGTGGTGAGTCCATCAACACTGACTTGCAGTCACAGTGGTGAGTCCCTCAACACTGACTTGCAGTCACAGTGGTGAGTCCCTCAACACTGACTTGCAGTCACAGTGGTGAGTCCATCAACACTGACTTGCAGTCACAGTGGTGAGTCCAACAACACTGACTTGCAATCACAGTGGTGAGTCCATCAACACTGACTTGCAGTCACAGTGGTGAGTCCAACAACACTGACTTGCAGTCACAGTGGTGAGTCCATCAACACTGACTTGCAGTCACAGTGGTGAGTCCCTCAACACTGACTTGCAGTCACAGTGGTGAGTATCTCAACACTGACTTGCAGTCACAGTGGTGAGTCCTTCAACACTGACTTGCAGTCACAGTGGTGAGTCCATCAACACTGACTTGCAGTCACAGTGGTGAGTCCCTCAACACTGACTTGCAGTCACAGTGGTGAGTCCATCAACACTGACTTGCAGTCACAGTGGTGAGTCCATCAACACTGACTTGCAGTCACAGTGGTTAGTCCAACAACACTGACTTGCAGTCACAGTGGTGAGTCCATCAACGCTGACTTGCAGTCACAGTGGTGAGTCCATCAACACTGACTTGCAGTCACAGTGGTGAGTCCCTCAACACTGACTTGCCGTCACAGTGGTGAGTCCATCAACACTGACTTGCAGTCACAGTGGTGAGTCCCTCAACACTGACTTGCAGTCACAGTGGTGAGTCCATCATCACTGACTTGCAGTCACAGGGAGTCAGAGGCCGGGGATGGCCTCAAGGTATTCTAGGGCTAGGGACATCCCAGGATAGTCTTATGTATCTCCCCAAATCCATGTTGTGTATCATTCATCCTCACCAGGAACATCCCGGAAGGTATGGGGAAGTGGGAGGGGTTGTGTTTAGAGAATTTACTGGTCAATAATTCTTTGAATAATTCCTCACCTTCCCTACCTCTTTCTTCTTCTTCTCCACAGCCCAACAAGCAGTTAGAGCGTGGCTGGGCTGTCATCTATAACGTGCCCAACCCCTCCAGGAGTCTGTGCATCATCTTCTATCAGGACAACCTCCGGGGGAAGCCCATCATGAAAAAGGAGAAGATCGAGCTGGCTGCCGTGCGGTGTGTGACACAGATGTTCAACCATCCCAAGCACCCTAACAGCTTCACTCTCAGCATGAAGGGCTCCAAGAAAGTCATCCTCAATGCTGACAACACGTGAGCCTGTTGCATGTGAGATTAAGATGTGCAGACAGGGTTGCTTGTGTGGGACCAGGCCTGGACCACAGCTGGGGAAACAATTGTAAATATAGATTGTTTCTTGTTGTGGCATTTCCTGTACAATTCACAAACCATCCATGCCAGACCTAACTCAACCCTGTCCTGGCTCTAGCCCTAGCCTAGCCTTAGCCCTAGCCTTAGCCATAGCCTTATCCCTAGCCTTAGCCCTAGCCTAGCCTTAGCCATAGCCTTATTCCTAGCCTTAGCCCTAGCCTAGCCTTAGCCCTAGCCTTAGCCATAGCCTTAGCCATAGCCTTATCCCTAGCCTTAGCCCTAGCCTAGCCTTAGCCATAGCCTTATCCCTAGCCTTAGCCCTAGCCTAGCCTTAGCCCTAGCCTTAGCCCTAGCCTTAGCCCTAACCCTAGCCTTAACCCAATCCTAGCCTTAACCCAACCCTTGCCTTAGCCCTAACCCTAGCCTTAAGCATTCAATAGTTATGACACGTTTTTTAAAAAACCCACAAAATGGTCGACTCCCCCCTTAACCCTAGCCTTAACCCAACCCTAGCCTTAACCTAACCTCTAACCCTGCCTTTGCCTTAACCCAACCCTTGCCTTAACTCAACCCTTGCCTAACCCAACCATAGCCCTAGCCTCAGCCCTAGCCTTAGCCTTAACCTTGATCCTAACCTTACCCAACCCTAGCCTTAATCCTAGCCCTACTCTGGCCTAGCCTTAGTCCCTGCCCTAGCCATCTTTTACCAACTTTGGATGTCCATAGATGATCCCGAAGCTGTCCATAGCCACCACTGGATATATGGGTTGTCCAGTGCTGCACAAATTATCCATGTCCTGACCTAGGCTAGCTGCAAGCACTGCCACTGAGGATGTCCTGACCTAGGCTAGCCCTACAACCACTGCCACCAAAGGTAACCTGTCCTAGGCTAGCTGCAAGCACTGCCACCGAGGATGCCCTGGCCTAGGATGCATAGTTAGGCAACAAATTTGTCTGTTTTCTGTTGGCACATAAAAGGGTTGTGGAAAATGTACTCGTTTACTAATGTCTGGTGGGGTATGCAACAGTGTGTGTGTGTGTGTACATGATGTCACTGTTATTGTTGTTGTTGTTGTTGTTGTTGTTGTTGTTGTGCAGACATGACTTGATGGTGTGGCTGAAAGTGGTGTGTGACATCTGTCACCTGGAGTACAGGACAGAGAAGGTCAGAGAGAGAGAGAAAGATTTGATTGTTTAATCCCTGCAAAGAATTAGAGTTGGATGTTTGCTGACACATTCTTTAGCCAATCAAGTGTGTATGCTGAGGTGTGGGAGGACCGAAGTGGAGGAGGTGGTGGGGAGGAGGGGTTAGTGACGGTAGGGGGGGGGGGGGGGGGGGGGGGGGGGATGGAGGTTGGGGGTGTTAGGAGGAGAATTGGGTAAAATTGTCGGGAGGAAGTTGCCACACACACATACACACACTTCCATTTTCTATTCCCAAATGTTGTGTGTGCCTACAGTATATATTCCATCCCATAATGAGTATTTAGTCGAGGGGCCATATGTTTCCTCTCTCCTAATGAGTATTTAGTCGAGGGGCCATATGTTTCCTCTCACCTAATGAGTATTTAGTCGAGGGGCCATATGTTTCCTCCCACCTAATGAGTATTTAGTCGAGGGGTCATATGTTTCCTCCCACCTAATGAGTATTTAGTCGAGGGGTCATATGTTTCCTCTCACCTAATGAGTATTTAGTCGAGGGGCCTTATGTTTCCTCCCACCTAATGAGTATTTAGTCGAGGGGTCATATGTTTCCTCTCTCCTAATGAGTATTTAGTCGAGGGTTCATATGTTTCATCTCGCCTAATGAGTATTTAGTCGAGGGGTCATATGTTTCCTCTCGCCTAATGAATATTTAGTCGAGGGGCCATATGTTTCCTCTCACCTAATGAGTATTTAGTCGAGGGACCATATGTTTCCTCTCGCCTAATGAGTATTTAGTCGAGGGGTCATATGTTTCCTCTTACCTAATGAGTATTTAGTCGAGGTGTCATATGTTTCCTCTCGCCTTGACGTGGGAACGTCTTGTCCCCTCAGGTGATCTGGGAGTACTATGATGGAGGTCTGTGGAACTCAGCCACCAACAGCCAGTCCTTCTCCATTGAAGGCCATTATTGCGATGGAGAGAACAACTTTACGCTGGATGAGCAGCAGGTCCTGTTCAGCTACAACCTTAGTCACATGACCAAGACACACCCACGGACCAGGGCTGTGCACCGAATCAAGCGGACGCCATTTTTAGAGGATAGACATGAAGGTGAGTGAGGTTGCCCCTGTTGGTGACATGTCTTAATAGCCTCCACAGGATAGAAGTGAATGTGAGGGGTGGGTCTGCCCCTGTTGGTGGCAGGTCTTAATAGCCTCCACCTGATTAGAGGATAGAAGTGTGAGTGGGTCTGCCCCTGTTGGTGGCAGGTCTTAATAGCCTCCCCCTGATTAGAGGATAGAAGTGTGAGTGGGTCTGCCCCTGTTGGTGGCAGGTCTTAATAGCCTCCCCCTGATTAGAGGATAGACGTGTGAGTGGGTCTGCCCCTGTTGGTGGCAGGTCTTAATAACCTCCACCTGATTAGAGGATAGACGTGTGAGTGGGTCTGCCCCTGTTGGTGGCAGGTCTTAATAGCCTCCACCTGATTAGAGGATAGAAATGTGAGTGGGTCTGCCCCTGTTGGTGGCAGGTCTTAATAGCCTCCACCTGATTAGAGGATAGAAATGTGAGTGGGTCTGCCCCTGTTGGTGGCAGGTCTTAATAGCCTCCACCTGATTAGTGGATAGAAATGTGAGTGGGTCTGCCCCTGTTGGTGGCATGTCTTAATAACCTTCCCCTGGTTTGAAGTTAAGCTCTTGTTGGGCTTGGGGCTATTAGCCCGGCATAATTTGGGGGCATTATTCTATCATGATGTCATAATGCTGGCATAATTTGGGGGCATTATTCTATCATGATGCCATAATGCTGGCATAATTTGTGGCATTATTCTATCACGATGCCATAATGCTGGCATAATTTGGGGGCATTATTCCATCATGATGCCATAATGCTGGCATAATTTGGGAGCATTATTCTATCACGATGTCATAATGCTGGCATAATTTGGGGGCATTATTCTATCATGATGCCATAATGCTGGCATAATTTGTGGCATTATTCTATCACGATGCCATAATGCTGGCATAATTTGGGGGCATTATTCCATCATGATGTCATAATGCTGGCATAATTTGGGGGCATTATTCTATCATGATGCCATAATGCTGGCATAATTTGTGGCATTATTCTATCACGATGCCATAATGCTGGCATAATTTGGGCGCATTATTCCATCATGATGCCATAATGCTGGCATAATTTGGGGGCATTATTTCTATCATGATGCCATAATGCTGGCATAATTTGGGAGCATTATTCTATCACGATGCCATAATGCTGGCATAATTTGGGGGCATTATTCTATCATGATGTCATAATGCTGGCATAATTTGGGGGCATTATTCTATCATGATGTCATAATACTGGCATAATTTGGGGGCATTATTCTATCACGATTCCATAATGCTGGCATAATTTGGGGGCATTATTCTATCACGATGCCATAATGCTGGCATAATTTGGGGGCATTATTCCATCATGATGCCATAATGCTGGCATAATTTGGGGGCATTATTCTATCATGATGCCATAATGCTGGCATAATTTGGGGGCATTATTCTATCACGATGCCATAATGCTGGCATAATTTGGGGGCATTATTCTATCACGATGCCATAATGCTGGCATAATTTGGGGGCATGATTCCATCATGATGCCATAATGCTGGCATAATTTGGGAGCATTATTCTATCACGGTGCCATAATGCTGGCATAATTTGGGGGCATTATTCTATCATGATGTCATAATGCTGGCATAATTTGGGGGCATTATTCTATCATGATGCCATAATGCTGGCATAATTTGGGGGCATTATTCCATCATGATGCCATAATGCTGGCATAATTTGGGGGCATTATTCTATCATGATGCCATAATGCTGGCATAATTTGGGGGCATTATTCTATCATGATGCCATAATGCTGGCATAATTTGGGGGCATTATTCTATCATGATGCCATAATGCTGGCATAATTTGGGGGCATTATTCTATCATGATGCCATAATGCTGGCATAATTTGGGGGCATTATTCTATCACGATGCCATAATGCTGGCATAATTTGGGGGCATTATTCTATCATGATGCCATAATGCTGGCATAATTTGGGGGCATTATTCTATCATGATGCCATAATGCTGGAATAATTTGGGGGCATTATTCCATCATGATGTCATAATGCTGAAATATTGAGCATATCACTGAGATGAAAATCTCACTGTGGGTTTTTAAAAAATGTCCATTTCAGGAGAAATTTTCCCCCCGTGTTACCTGTACTGTACAAAGTACAAACATTCATACACTAGACTGAAGCTGCTCAAAAGGTCATACTGGTGGCTGTCTGCGAGCGTGCATTTGCATTGTTTTAAAAGCTAGATTTAATGGGAAACAAGACGGTGAGTGTCCTGCAAGATTACTAAGTTAATGGGAAACAAGACGGTGAGTGTCCTGCAAGATTACTAATTTAATGGGAAACAAGACAGTGAGTGTCCTGCAAGATTACTAATTTAATGGGAAACAAGACGGTGAGTGTCCTGCAAGATTACTAATTTAATGGGAAACAAGACGGTGAGTGTCCTGCAAGATTACTAATTTAATGGGAAACAAGACGGTGAGTGTCCTGCAAGATTACTAATTTAATGGGAAACAAGACGCTGAGTGTCCTGCAAGATTACTAATTTAATGGGAAACAAGACGGTGAGTGTCCTGCAAGATTACTAATTTAATGGGAAACAAGACGCTGAGTGTCCTGCAAGATTACTAATTTAATGGGAAACAAGACAGTGAGTGTCCTGCAAGATTACTAATTTAATGGGAAACAAGACGCTGAGTGTCCTGCAAGATTACTAATTTAATGGGAAACAAGACGGTGAGTGTCCTGCAAGATTACTAATTTAATGAGAAACAAGACGCTGAGTGTCCTGCAAGATTACTAATTTAATGGGAAACAAGACAGTGAGTGTCCTGCAAGATTACTAGAATCATATCTCATGGTAGCGTATAATCACTGAAACTTGGGTCTGAACCTTCACCACATGAACTCCAACCTTTCACAATACTTTTCATCAAATCTATGAGCATAATTTTGCTTAAAAACTAGCCTCAGGCCTAACTCATGTTGGATGTACAAGCCTTCACTTGTTAACCCCAACCCTCTTAGTGTTGGCACTGGAACATGCAGTACTTGCATGCATGCACTGGCCCAACCCTCTAAGTGATGTGCTCTTAGTGTTGGCACTGGAACATGCAGTACTTGCATACATGCACTGGCCCAACCCTCTAAGTGATGTGCTCTTAGTGTTGGCACTGGAACATGCAGTACTTGCATACATGCACTGGGTGGGTGCATTGTGACCAGAGTAGTTGCTGTGTGCTGGTGTTATGGTGCTGATGCTAGACAAGGAGAAGCTGTTAGAGCTGCAACTCCTCTTAGAAGCCGCTACAGTACCTTCCCACAAAGGGGAACTCCCCTTCCTAGTGCAGCCAACCTCTTGGATAGCATGGGACTCAGCTCCTTCGAATCATTGAATTTTTCGGAGTATGAATATTATTCCTGCGGCATGAATAGCCTTGTCTTAGGGATTAGTGAAGTGTATGAATATTATTACAGAGGCATGAATATCCTTATCTTCATTGTTTTCTCATTACAGGTCACTGCATGTTTAGTACGTACTGAATAGAAATAGACTCGCACTGTGCAGCATATAATTGGTGATAGGCTGCTGCATGGAATATAGACCGAAAAGAAATAAACGTGCTGAACCATTAGATCAACTAACTCCTGATTTCTTCCAATCTTCACAATCTTTGTTCTCTGCTGTTGCCTCCCATCTCTGTCAACTTTCTTTTGTAGCCTCTCAACTCGCTGTCCTTTATCTTTGTGTCTGAAATTGTGGAAATTCCTACTCCAAACTCTTCAGACAGAAGCTTGTAGCTCTTATTTCCAATCTGATCCAGAATCTTGAACTTTCTGCTCGACTGTTAGGCTTTTGTATGCTTTGTTCGGTCTCTTTCTTCATCATGGTGGCCATTTCCCAGCAGCTGCCTATGAAAAGCATGCATGTCATATCTATACTTATCTGGATGTGTGCTTAGTGCAAGTGCAATAGCGGTTTGGATTTGCGAGGTTTCGGATTAAAGGGACCCGGATAAGCGAGGGTCTACTCTAGTGAAAAAACACAATAAAAAACCTTCCACACCAGATATCTTGACTTGGGCACAGCATTACGCCATGCAGGCAAGTAGCTGCCAAGACATGGCTGTGCTTGGGTGGTTGTTTGTCTTGCTGGGCCTAATTCAATACCAGCAGCAGTGCTAGAGATGCATGGCTGTGCTGGTGAGGTTGTTTCTCTTGCTAGGCCTAATTCAGCACCAGCAGCAGTGCTAGAGATGCATGGCTGTGCTGTTGAGGTTGTTTCTCTTGCTAGGCCTAATTCAGCACCAGCAGCAGTGCTAGAGATGCATGGCTGTGCTGGTGAGGTTGTTTCTCTTGCTAGGCCTAATTCAGCACCAGCAGCAGTGCTAGAGATGCATGGCTGTGCTGTTGAGGTTGTTTCTCTTGCTAGGCCTAATTCAGCACCAGCAGCAGTGCTAGAGATGCATGGCTGTGCTGGTGAGGTTGTTTCTCTTGCTAGGCCTAATTCAGCACCAGCAGCAGTGCTAGAGATGCATGGCTGTGCTGTTGAGGTTGTTTCTCTTGCTAGGCCTAATTCAGCACCAGCAGCAGTGCTAGAGATGCATGGCTGTGCTGGGGAGGTTGTTTCTCTTGCTAGGCCTAATTCAGCACCAGCAGCAGTGCTAGAGATGCATGGCTGTGCTGGGGAGGTTGTTTCTCTTGCTAGGCCTAATTCAGCACCAGCAGCAGTGCTAGAGATGCATGGCTGTGCTGGCGAGGTTGTTTCTCTTGCTAGGCCTAATTCAGCACCAGCAGCAGTGCTAGAGATACAGCTCAGTGGTCCTCCAGAACAACATATGCCTAGATCAATAGCCCAATAAAGCTTTTGAGATTGTAGCTAGCTAGTTATACAAACTAGCCATAGTGAAAGCAAACTCACTGACAGCACTTCAGACATCTCTCCTGTGGATCTTGTGTGGATAACGAATGTTGATCTCCACATTACAAGCTGTTATTTGTATTGAAAATATTCCCCCTGGGAGGTGGTTGCCTTGGCTACAGCTCCCAGCAATTAAAGGTTTACAGGAGTTGTTGCCAGCTATTGGCATACTATTCACATACTTTGTCAGGAGAAACTAGAAAAGTACTTTCTAAAGAACAAGTTGCTCTGCCTGACCTAGCTAATTCTACCATGAGCTTTCATCTCTGCACCAGGAGAAAGCTGCACTCCACTCCTACCAGCATGCTCCATGGTGGCCCGTCTCAGAATCAATATGCAAACTAGAAACTATACTCTCAATGAACTCTCAGTTGACGTAACGAAATTACAATGACTTCAATAATCAACTTGAAATTTAGAGAGTAAAATTCAAGTTGGCTATTGAACAGGTTATTGTAGAAACTTTACACAAGTACTAGTTGGTCTAGAGGTTTTGAGATAGTGACACTTTATGAATATAGCTCTTCCTGTAGTGTACACTGGACACTTCCTGTAGTGTACACTGGACACTTCCTGTAGTGTACTGGACACTTCCTGTAGTGTACTAGACACCTGTCCATTGTGACTATGTCTCTTCCTTCTTGCGAGTCTTGTCCATTGCTGTGTAGATATGTCATCCATTGCTGAGTAGATATGTCATCCATTGCTGAGTAGATATGTCATCCATTGCTGAGTAGATATGTCATCCATTGCTGAGTAGATATGTCATCCATTGCTGAGTAGATATGTCATCCATTGCTGAGTAGATATGTCATCTATTGCTGAGTAGATATGTCATCCATTGCTGTGTAGATATATCATCCATTGCTGAGTAGATATATCATCCATTGCTGAGTAGATATGTCATCCATTGCTGAGTAGATATATCATCCATTGCTGAGTAGATACATATGTCATCCATTGCTGAGTAGATATGTCATCCATTGCTGAGTAGATATATCATCCATTGCTGAGTAGATATGTCATCTTGCTGAGTAGATATGTCATCCATTGCTGAGTAGATATGTCATCCATACTATTCTCTGTTTCTCTACAATGGTTTGATCCTAGCTCGTATCTAGCACAATATGTAGACTCAGTGATCCTTACCCACTATTACATATGGACATTGCTTGTGAAGCATGCCCAGTGTTTAGTGGCATGTGCTGTAACTGGCAGCAAGCTCTCACCATGTAACACTTCCATAGTAACATTTGATACTGTGTGTCGAGGTATTCCTTGCTCGTTGGTGTTGTTATATTTATGACTGTTGTTGTTATATTTGTTGTTGTATTTGTGACTGTTGTTGTTATATTTGTTGTTATATTTGTGACTGTTATATTTGTGACTTGTTATATTTGTTGTTGTATTTGTGACCGTTGTTGTTATATTTGTTGTTATATTTATGACTGTTGTTGTGTTATATTTGTTGTTATATTTGTGACTTTTGTTGTTAAATTTGTTGTTTTATTTGTGACTGTTGTTATATTATTTGTTGTTGTATTTGTGACTGTTGTTGTTATATTTGTTGTTGTATTTATGACTGTTGTTGTGTTATATTTGTTGTTATATTTGTGACTTTTGTTGTTAAATTTGTTGTTTTATTTGTGACTGTTGTTATATTATTTGTTGTTATATTTGTGACTGTTGTTGTTATATTTGTTGTGTATTTGTTGTTGTTGTTATATATTTGTTGTTGTTGTTGTACTTGTTTACTTGTTGTTGTTGTTATATTTGTTGTTGTTATATATATTTTGATTGTTGTTTTGCAGTTTTCCAGCAGAACATGTTGGATCTCCCGGTGAGTCTGTAATGAGCACATATACACTCTCTCTTCAAACATACACCAACTTGGTGCGTCTCAAGGATTTGCTGGAGTGGGTTGTGGCTGTGCCCCAAACTAGTGTCTTGGTCCACCCATCATTACCATTACAATAGCTCCCAGGAGAACTTGGGAAGGGTCAGAAACAACAAGAAATGAATTATGTTGACTGGTAAAGGGTACAGCTTGTTAGGATGGGAGGAGGGCGCAGGGAGGGATTTCCCCCCTTCCTGAATGATCCACTACTAATCTTACATCTAGCCTAGTGTAATAGCTGCCATGTACAGATGTTTAGCACCTTTCCTAGAATACCCTCCCCCCCCCCCCCCCCCCCCCATCCCAGAATGTTACTCTCAGTGAGTGTGACTGACTACACCACAGCACGGATCAATCGGGAAGGCTAGGGTATTCTAGGGATAGGAATAGGGTATTCTAGGGATAGGAATAGGGTATTCTAGGATAGAGTATTCTAGGGACAGTGTATTCTAGGGATAGGGTATTCTAGGGATAGAGTATTCTAGGGACAGGGTATTCTAGGGACAGTGTATTCATTCTATGGCTAAGGACAGGGTATTCTAGGGACAGTGTATTCTAGGGCTAAGATAGGGTATTCTAGGGACAGTGTATTCTAGGGACAGTGTATTCTAGGGACAGTGTATTCTAGGGACAGTGTATTCTAGGGACAGTCTGTTCTAGGGCTAAGATAGGGTATTCTAGGGACAGTGTATTCTAGGGACAGTGTATTCTAGGGACAGTGCTAGTGTGTAGGGATAGGGCTATGGTTGGTTTTAGGACTAGTACATGTAGTACCTAGGGCTATTCTACGGCTGGGGCTGTTCTAGCACTGTAGTAATTCTATTGTAAAGGCCAGGGCAGGAGAATTATAGGACTTGGCCTAGAGACATCTCAGAATAGGCCAAAGAATCCCAGGATGAAGATTCCGGGATCCATTGCATAGTCTGTCACCCCCACTAGCCAAGCACACAGAATATGCCGAAGTCTTAGGAAGTGGTGTGTTAGACACCTCTTGTAATGGCTCACATGAACTTGAGGCTCTACAAGTTTGTCCTGCTCAATATTGCTGCTCATGCATAATTCATACTCCACTAGCTGCTCATGCATAATTCATACTCCACTAGATGCTCATGCATAATTCATACTCCACTAGATGCTCATGCATAATTCATACTCCACTAGATGCTCATGCATAATTCATACTCCACTAGTTGCTCATGCATAATTCATACTCCACTAGATGCTCATGCATAATTCATACTCCACTAGATGCTCATGCATAATTCATACTCCACTAGTTGCTCATGCATAATTCATACTCCACTAGTTGCTCATGCATAATTCATACTCCACCAGTTGCTCATGCATAATTCATACTCCACTAGTTGCTCATGCATAATTCATACTCCACTAGTTGCTCATGCATAATTCATACTCCACCAGTTGCTCATGCATAATTCATACTCCACTAGATGCTCATGCATAATTCATACTCCACTAGTTGCTCATGCATAATTCATACTCCACCAGTTGCTCATGCATAATTCATACTCCACCAGTTGCTCATGCATAATTCATACTCCACCAGTTGCTCATGCATAATTCATACTCCACCAGTTGCTCATGCATAATTCATACTCCACTAGCTGCTCATGCATAATTCATACTCCACCAGTTGCTCATGCATAATTCATACTCCACTAGTTGCTCATGCATAATTCATACTCCACTAGTTGCTCATGCATAATTCATACTCCACTAGTTGCTCATGCATAATTCATACTCCACTAGTTGCTCATGCATAATTCATACTCCACTAGATTCTCATGCATAATTCATACTCCACTAGTTGCTCATGCATAATTCATACTCCACCAGTTGCTCATGCATAATTCATACTCCACTAGTTGCTCATGCATAATTCATACTCCACTAGTTGCTCATGCATAATTCATACTCCACTAGATGCTCATGCATAATTCATACTCCACTAGATGCTCATGCATAATTTATACTCCACTAGATGCTCATGCATAATTCATACTCCACTAGATGCTCATGCATAATTCATACTCCACTAGTTGCTCATGCATAATTCATACTCCACTAGTTGCTCATGCATAATTCATACTCCACCAGTTGCTCATGCATAATTCATACTCCACTAGATGCTCATGCATAATTCATACTCCACTAGATGCTCATGCATAATTTATACTCCACTAGATGCTCATGCATAATTCATACTCCACTAGATGCTCATGCATAATTCATACTCCACTAGATGCTCATGCATAATTCATACTCCACTAGTTGCTCATGCATAATTCATACTCCACTAGTTGCTCATGCATAATTCATACTCCACTAGATGCTCATGCATAATTCATACTCCACTAGATGCTCATGCATAATTTATACTCCACTAGATGCTCATGCATAATTCATACTCCACTAGATGCTCATGCATAATTCATACTCCACTAGTTGCTCATGCATAATTCATACTCCACTAGATGCTCATGCATAATTCATACTCCACTAGATGCTCATGCATAATTCATACTCCACTAGATGCTCATGCATAATTCATACTCCACTAGATGCTCATGCATAATTCATACTCCACTAGATGCTCATGCATAATTCATACTCCACTAGATGCTCATGCATAATTCATACTCCACTAGTTGCTCATGCATAATTCATACTCCACTAGATGCTCATGCATAATTCATACTCCACTAGTTGCTCATGCATAATTCATACTCCACTAGTTGCTCATGCATAATTCATACTCCACTAGCTGCTCATGCATAATTCATACTCCACTAGTTGCTCATGCATAATTCATACTCCACCAGTTGCTCATGCATAATTCATACTCCACCAGTTGCTCATGCATAATTTATACTCCACTAGATGCTCATGCATAATTCATACTCCACTAGATGCTCATGCATAATTCATACTCCACTAGATGCTCATGCATAATTCATACTCCACTAGATGCTCATGCATAATTTATACTCCACTAGATGCTCATGCATAATTCATACTCCACTAGATGCTCATGCATAATTCATACTCCACTAGATGCTCATGCATAATTTATACTCCACTAGTTGCTCATGCATAATTCATACTCCACTAGTTGCTCATGCATAATTCATACTCCACTAGATGCTCATGCATAATTCATACTCCACTAGATGCTCATGCATAATTCATACTCCACTAGATGCTCATGCATAATTTATACTCCACTAGATGCTCATGCATAATTCATACTCCACTAGATGCTCATGCATAATTCATACTCCACTAGATGCTCATGCATAATTTATACTCCACTAGTTGCTCATGCATAATTCATACTCCACTAGATGCTCATGCATAATTCATACTCCACTAGATGCTCATGCATAATTCATACTCCACTAGATGCTCATGCATAATTCATACTCCACTAGATGCTCATGCATAATTTATACTCCACTAGATGCTCATGCATAATTCATACTCCACTAGATGCTCATGCATAATTCATACTCCACTAGATGCTCATGCATAATTTATACTCCACTAGTTGCTCATGCATAATTCATACTCCACTAGTTGCTCATGCATAATTCATACTCCACTAGATGCTCATGCATAATTCATACTCCACTAGATGCTCATGCATAATTCATACTCCACTAGATGCTCATGCATAATTTATACTCCACTAGATGCTCATGCATAATTCATACTCCACTAGATGCTCATGCATAATTCATACTCCACTAGATGCTCATGCATAATTTATACTCCACTAGTTGCTCATGCATAATTCATACTCCACTAGTTGCTCATGCATAATTCATACTCCACTAGATGCTCATGCATAATTCATACTCCACTAGATGCTCATGCATAATTTATACTCCACTAGATGCTCATGCATAATTCATACTCCACTAGATGCTCATGCATAATTCATACTCCACTAGATGCTCATGCATAATTCATACTCCACTAGATGCTCATGCATAATTCATACTCCACTAGTTGCTCATGCATAATTCATACTCTACTAGATGCTCATGCATAATTTATACTCCACTAGTTGCTCATGCATAATTCATACTCCACTAGATGCTCATGCATAATTCATACTCCACTAGTTGCTCATGCATAATTCATACTCCACTAGTTGCTCATGCATAATTCATACTCCACTAGTTGCTCATGCATAATTCATACTCCACCAGTTGCTCATGCATAATTCATACTCCACTAGATGCTCATGCATAATTCATACTCCACTAGTTGCTCATGCATAATTCATACTCCACTAGTTGCTCATGCATAATTCATACTCCACTAGATGCTCATGCATAATTCATACTCCACTAGATGCTCATGCATAATTTATACTCCACTAGATGCTCATGCATAATTCATACTCCACTAGATGCTCATGCATAATTTATACTCCACTAGTTGCTCATGCATAATTCATACTCCACTAGTTGCTCATGCATAATTCATACTCCACTAGATGCTCATGCATAATTCATACTCCACTAGATGCTCATGCATAATTTATACTCCACTAGTTGCTCATGCATAATTCATACTCCACTAGTTGCTCATGCATAATTCATACTCCACTAGATGCTCATGCATAATTCATACTCCACTAGATGCTCATGCATAATTCATACTCCACTAGATGCTCATGCATAATTCATACTCCACTAGATGCTCATGCATAATTCATACTCCACTAGATGCTCATGCATAATTCATACTCCACTAGATGCTCATGCATAATTTATACTCCACTAGATGCTCATGCATAATTCATACTCCACTAGATGCTCATGCATAATTCATACTCCACTAGATGCTCATGCATAATTCATACTCCACTAGATGCTCATGCATAATTCATACTCCACTAGATGCTCATGCATAATTCATACTCCACTAGATGCTCATGCATAATTCATACTCCACTAGTTGCTCATGCATAATTCATACTCTACTAGATGCTCATGCATAATTTATACTCCACTAGTTGCTCATGCATAATTCATACTCCACTAGTTGCTCATGCATAATTCATACTCCACTAGTTGCTCATGCATAATTCATACTCCACTAGATGCTCATGCATAATTCATACTCCACTAGATGCTCATGCATAATTCATACTCCACTAGTTGCTCATGCATAATTCATACTCCACTAGTTGCTCATGCATAATTCATACTCCACTAGATGCTCATGCATAATTCATACTCCACTAGTTGCTCATGCATAATTCATACTCCACTAGTTGCTCATGCATAATTCATACTCCACGTTCCTCAGGCATTCTGGGAGTGGTGTGAAGAGTCGGACTTCTGGCACCCGTTTGAGCGGGAGACAAACATCCAGATTGAGGATATGTACGACAGTGGCTCGCAGTGGGCGGAGCTAACTCTGTGTTTGCCTTCACCAATGCCATTCCTGCTGGACCTGCATGACATGAAGCTGGTGAACTTCCGCACAGCAGTGCGCTACAACCTACGCAGGATTGACAATGAGAACTTCCAGCAAGGTGGAGTGCTGACACGGACAGAAAGGGGCAAGGGGGAGGAGATTGGGGTCGGAGAGGGAGAGGAGGGTGGAGTGGGCAGGTGGAGAGGGAGAGGGGGTGGAGTGGGAAGGTGGAGTGGAGGAAAGGACAGGAAGGAGGAAGTGAAAGGAGAAGGGGGAAGTTAGAGGGAGGGGCAAGGTGGTCCTATGGTGCCATGGAAACCCGGGGATATCCAAAGGTAAAAGTTGTTGTCCACCTCATCCTAGCCCTAGCCCTAGCCCTATGCAGCCCCTAACCCTAACCCTATGCAGCCCCTAACCCTAACCCTATGCAGCCCCTAACCCTAACCCTATGCAGCCCCTAACCCTAGCCCTATGCAACTCCTAGCAGCCCCTAACCCTAAACTAATCCTAACCCTATACAACCCCTAACCCTAACCCTATGCAACCCCTAATCCTAACCCTATGCAGCCCCTAACCCTAACCCTATGCAGCCCCTAACCCTAGCCCTATGCAACTCCTAGCAGCCCCTAACCCTAACCCTATACTAACCCTAACCTAGATACAACCCCTAACCCTAACCCTATACAACCCCTAACCCTAACCCTATGCAGCCCCTAACCCTAGCCCTATGCAACTCCTAGCAGCCTCTAACCCTAACCCTATACTAACCCTAACCTAGATACAACCCCTAACCCTAACCCTATACAACCCCTAACCCTAACCCTATGCAACCCCTAATCCTAACCCTATGCAGCCCCTAACCCTAACCCTAGCAGCCCCTAACCCTAGCCCTATGCAACTCCTAGCAGCCCCTAACCCTAACCCTATACTAACCCTAACCTAGATACAACCCCTAACCCTAACCCTATACAACCCCTAACCCTAGCCCTATGCAACCTAGCCCTATGCAACCTAGCCCTATGCAACCCCTAACCATAGCCCTATGCAGCCTAGCCCTATACAACCTGCAACCCATGTGCCCATATTAAGTGTGGAAGAACATTGGTGCTTGGCCATGCATGGCTGGAGTGTGTCAGGCTATACTTGCCGTGAAGGGAGAAGACAGGTGCAAACTCAAGGTGCTCCCTATGTGAGGGGGCTAATATTCGGTGGGTTCACTTGAGTGTTGGCTAATATTCAGGGGGCTAACTTTGGTGTAGCTAAATTCCAAGTGGGGCAACTTTGGTGGTGTTTAATTAGGGGGCTAACTCCCCCTAACTTTAGCTAATATTCAGGGGGCCAACATTGATGGGCTAATATTCAGGGGGCTAATATTGTGGAACTAACTTTGGTGGGCTAATATTCAAGGGGCTAACTTTGATGCACATGTGTGTGTGTTGGGGTGACATGACTTCCCAAGCTGCAGATAGTCACAGTACTGTTGTTGTTCATGCTAATTTCCACAACAATAATGGAGTTCACCCCCCTCCCTCCCCCCTCTCTCTCTCCTCCCGCCTGCAGCGTCCACTATTCCTCAACCTCGTTCCCCTTCTCCAGACGACTTTGACCAGCCCCCACAGCCCAACATGATGTCGCCCATGGCCCCGCTGTTTCGACCCATCCAGGAGTGTCTGCAGCACTTCCAGGTCCCCCGCAGCAATATCACCTACAGGAACATGCTGGGGGAGGGAGCCTTCGGAGATGTGCGTTTGGAAATCCACACACATTAACATTGCATGCTTGCATTCTAACAGGGACTGCACGCGTGCTAGTAATTTCACGGGCTGCCATTGTAGCTGCACGCTGGTTTTGCAGCACGGGCATGCGTGTAATCGACTACCAGGTAGCAGTCGGGTGACAGTAGGCAATCAATGCCACTCCTGCACGTCTGCTAGAGTTTTGCGACATCCTTCCAGATCAGCTTCGTGCATGGCAAAGAGATCATCGCTAGTCTCCATGTCGTTGGGCTATCTCTCTAGAGACAGTGTTGCTGCTGTACTGGCTGCTCCGCCCAGACTTGTGGTGGGTGCGGTCATCTTCTGAGCCATCTGTCTGTCTTCAGAGAAATGCCAACCATTTAGGGGAGCTAATGCTCACTTCATCAGTTGCTGCTCAGGTGCCCCTCCCCCTCCTCGGCCATTCCCTTCACCTTCACAGACACATGTACTTGTTCTTTGAAGTGCTATATTTATGATTGCTGCGTGTTTCATAATACTGGGCTGGGTTTCAGTTTATGAGCGTGCAATGCAATTATAGGTGGGTGGGTGGGTGCAGCTTAACTGGGGGTGGGGGCGTGGTCTATTCAAGGATATATAGTGTACACATTTGCTATTAGGCCAAAATTGCTTTTCAGGTGTGCAGGCATTGATTCTACACATACCAAGCAGCTGTTACGAGGAACGATGCCAAAAGTTGTTGTTTCTAACTGTGGTTATGACTTTGGAGCTCCATATACTCGGCATCCTTCACTCGATGAACTTGATGTATACATAGCCCAAAAAATAGCTCTCTCTGTGCTCTTTTGATACTAAAAAAAAACTTGCATAGGTACAGTATAACCATGCCAAAATTACATGCTGTCGAGGTTGGGGGCGTCGAGACCTCAGAACCTGCATGTCTGAGTCTCTGCAGTTCTGGCTTGTGTTAAACATGGCTAGACGAAGCTCTACTCTACAATAAGAGTGTTTTCATTAGGCACTAAAACACGAGTGCGCCGGTTGAAAATTGATATACTGACTGCATTCTCACGTTTTAGCGCCTAATGAAAAGTAGAGTAGAGCTTCCTCTAGCCACTGGAACTAATTTCAACTGTAACACTTGCCTGTCAGGAGGCAGAACTGCAGAGGTTTTGAGGCCCCCAACTTTGACTGCGTGTAACTTTAGCTGGTTATACGTACATCCTATGCAACAGCTATTCTGAGCTATACATCAAGTTCATAGAGCAAAGTATGCAGAATCTATGGAGCTCTGAAGTCGTAACCACAGGAATGTTTTGTTTTTTAAAAATGGTATCAACCTAAGCCCCTACTTGATGTTAGTTCTAACTTGGTTCTGGCCTCTGTTTGTTAGAGCGTTGGTCGTGACCGTATCTCCTGCTCAAGAGTGCGTTTCTTCCATTTCTGGCAATGGGACAAATTTATGGATGGGATACCCATGTTCGATACCTTCCAGGCTCTGCTCTGCGACAGTTCGGCCACCCTCCATTCCTTCTAGCTAGCCGGGTACATACACTGGATGATCCAACGTCTGTCCGTGGGCGTTGCTCGTTAAGCTCTTGTGGTTGTTAGCGGCCATTTTTATGTTGTTGGCTGAAGTGCCCAGCAACAACCAGCTAGTTGACCTGTGCCATTAGAAACTTCTTTTCAAGGTGCCTTTGTGTGTGTGGTCTTGGGTTTTTGGGTTTGAGGGTTTGAATGGGGACATTTGGGTATGTGGTCCATGGTTGAGTTTGAATAGGGTGTGTGGTCATGGGGGTTGGGTTTGAATGGATGGAGTTTGTGAACAAATTGCTTGTGACAAATTTGACAAGACTTGCTATTGGCTTGTCAGGAACATCTATTTTTTAAACACATGAAAAGCAAAACTCAGCCTGGTTGATCTCTGGGCTGGTGGTAGTGTGGGTATGTCACGGGCACTGCCTTTCGGAGCGGAAGTGCTGACACACAGTTCGGGTTCGTTCGGTATTGCTGCCACCAGTCTGGTTCTTACCCCCAGACGCTGAATAACTCGAGAATAACAATAGTTTAATTGGATATTGAGAACTCGCACGCAGAAATCATCACAGCATAGACTGGAATTCAGACATCCTAACACGCAGTTCACTAGCCTTATAATGACATAATGTGTGCACTGTTCAGTGGGTTTACTAATCATATTCATGGCATAACTACATAGTCACTTGTTATGCTCTAGCTAAGTGGTTGTTGTGGTTAGTCCAGTCTTGGAGAGTGAAGTGTCACCCTGTGACAGGGTACAGGCAGGGTCTGTCGCTACTTCCTAGGATAGCTTCCTGGTCGAGTTCTGGATGATGAAGAGCAGCTGTGGTTGTTTTGGAAGTGGTTGGCACCCCAAACTCTTGCTGGAAGTGGTTGACACCCCAAACTCTTGCTGGAAGTGGTTGCCACCCCAAACTCTTGCTGGAAGTAGTTGGCACCCCAAACTCTTGCTGGAAGTAGTTGGCACCCCAAACTCTTGCTGGAAGTGGTTGGCACCCCAAACTCTTGTTGGAAGTGTTTGGCACCCCAAACTCTTGCTGGAAGTAGTTGGCACCCCAAACTCTTGCTGGAAGTAGTTGGCACCCCAAACTCTTGCTGGAAGTGGTTGGCACCCCAAACTCTTGCTGGAAGTGGTTGCCACCCCAAACTCTTGCTGGAAGTAGTTGGCACCCCAAACTCTTGCTGGAAGTGTTTGGCACCCCAAACTCTTGTTGGAAGTGGTTGCCACCCCAAACTCTTGCTGGAAGTAGTTGGCACCCCAAACTCTTGCTGGAAGTGGTTGGCACCCTAGCTGTCCAAGAGCTCAGGACTCTTTCTCAAAGGTGAAGGGATTCAGAGTGTTCCCTGCAGGTGTGGCAGAAGAGCTGTCAGGAACAATAGGATCGCCAGATAGAGATCATCTGAGATGACAGTTTGTATCGCTGGTTTCCCCCCCCCCCCCCCACCCCCTTTTTTAATTTTTAATTTAATTAATGTCACACCCCTCAAACCTTCGTATGTTATACTCCTTCGAGTTGTAAATTGGCCTGAACATCAGCAACATCAGCTACTAGACTAGCGATTAAATATGCTGCAAGTAGTGGGTGCCTGTTTTGTCTAAAGCCGAGCACTGAAGCGCAGAGCTGCTCTATGTAGCTCCACCCACCAGATGCCCTCGCATCTGCCTGCATGATGGTTGCTCTCTATGAACACACATGTGGTGCATGTATGCAGGTCTTCCCGGCCTCTGTGCTGGGTCTGCCTGCATGATGGTTGCTCTCTATGAACACACATGTGGTGCGTGTATGCAGGTCTTCCTGGCCTCTGTGCTGGGTCTGCCTGCATGAAGGTTGCTCTCTATGAACACACATGTGGTGCATGTATGCAGGTCTTCCCGGCCTCTGTGCTGGGTCTGCCTGCATGAAGGTTGCTCTCTATGAACACACATGTGGTGCATGTATGCAGGTCTTCCTGGCCTCTGTGCTGGGTCTGCCTGCATGATGGTTGCTCTCTATGAACACACATGTGGTGCATGTATGCAGGTGCATGATGGTTGCTCTCTATGAACACACATGTGGTGCATGTATGCAGGTCTTCCTGGCCTCTGTGCTGGGTCTGCCTGGCTTTGGGGAGAATCCCGCTGAAGTGGCAGTCAAGCAACTCAGATGTAAGCAGGACTGGTGTGCATATATGTAGATACACACACCACACATACACATGCATACACACATACATACACACACACATACACATGCATACACACATACATACACACACACATACATACACACACACCACACACATACATACACACACACACCACACACATGCATACACAGGGGCTGAGACACCACTTTCAAAGTGGGGGGGCTGACAATTTAGGGGGGTATGAACAGCTGCAGGGAGTGGATGTGAGAAGTAACAACCTAGAGGAGCTGTATTTTGTTGAAATGAACAGTGAAAAATAGTTTTAATCGTAATTACCAAAATACTTTTTACGCTCATCATATGCTGACACAAATATCTTGGCTACAGAAATCAAATCTAATTCAGTCTGTAAATTCTTTGTGCACATAAAGCATCAAACAGTTATCAACCGTTTTTCAGTCATGATTGAACATAAGTAGGTGAAGAGACGCTTGAAGGCGGAAAATGTTCTTTCAGCTGTAGCAGATGTGATGGGTATGGTCAGATAGAGTCGAAGCTATTTGTGTACAGCAGGTAACATTTCTTTGAATAGTTCATTGCTGTTCATGGCTTCACACACAGTGTGTATTGAAATGACGGTCTTTACTTCTGGTCTACCTTTCTTGATGACGTCAGGAAGAAGTGCTAACTGCACCTTTAACTTTTCAAGGTCTACATCATTTTTGAAGAAAGACTCCCCGATTTTTGTTACTTCATTCTTGAAATCGTTCTTGTTTGCTGCCTTTGCTGCCTTCATAAGTGCTTGCTCCATTGATACCACTGATGGAATCTGTTTGGTTTCAAAGCGATCTTGAAGTTCACCAGAGAGTCGATCACAGGGTTCAAAGTAGAATTTTCTGTAGTAGACCTTCACTGAATGGGTTCACTTCCACTGTCATAACGTGCAGGTTGTTTCCTACTTCTAGGTAGCACTGGTTGTCCAATTCCCTCCTTCTCAGAAAATTGAATACACTCTTCATAGAATCGATTGAACTCTTCCTCAGATCGGATACGTTTGAAAAAATTCTTTGCTGTTTCAACAGCAGCTAGAGCATCTTGAATTGCTGTGTTTTTCTTTTGTAGAAGAAGTGATACTTGTTCGGCTGCACTGAACAATCGGTGGCTGAGCATGAGTCCAAATAGTGTATTGAACTTTTCCAGTGACTGCAGCAAACCATTTCTTTTCATGCCATACTCATCATGGGTGGTTGCATGAATTTCTTCTAATGTCTGTAGAAACACACCATAATCTTTGAGAATAGCATTAATTGTTGAGGTTCGAGCAGTCCACCTTGTCGGGCAAAACAACTTTAGGCTCACTGTGTCATTACATGCTTGCTGGAGCTTTGAAGAGAATAGATGAGATCTTTTGGGAGAAAATAAAATTAGTTTGCCAATTTCTTTCACTGTGTCCAAAGCATCTCTTATGCATACTATCTGCCTTCCAGTTCCCTGAAGACACAAAAGAATGGGCGAAACAGTGCACTGGTATGGCTGCCGGATTTTCCCTTAAAAATCGTGCCACTACTCCTGTTCGTTTCCCTTGCATATTGGCTGCACCATCATATATGTTTGCCCCCGACATAAATCTAATGAAAGGCTACACCTTATAAGGAGATCTTTGATCACCGTAAATAAGGTCTCGGCTTCTCGGAATAAGCCTATGGGATCTTCAAGAACTTCATACTGATCATTCACCCAGCGTATTGATAAGTTCAGCTGTTCAGTATGGCAAACATCAGTTGCTTCATCTGCAATAACTGAAAACTATGCAGGGCTTCCTTCATTCATTTTTTTCAATATGTTGCGTAGCAAATTTTGGCCCATAATTGAAAGAAGCTCATTTACGGTTTGATAACAAGTGTAGCGATTTTGCTTGGCCCAGGTTTTAACCCCTTCATCTTCATGGCTCCACATTAGCATTAGTTGCTTCAGATTTCCTTCAGACTCAGTATGGCCTAGAAGGGCTATTCCTTGCCGAGTAAAAATTGTATTCCTTTTATTTGCTTTAAAAGACCTGCTCTTCGCATTTGTTGTTGATCTTTCAATTGTGCACTTAACTGGCTCCCAATTGTAGGTCTTCCTTGAGCTATCCATTTCATTTTGGCCTCCGTATGGGAGAGGGATCCTTCGTGAGATTTAAACTTCTCTATGGCTTTTTTCCAATTTTGGAAACCATTTTCAATGAACACATTATCTGCAGACTTACTGAATGTAAGCAATTTGTGCCTGGCAGCATATCGACAGTAAAAGCAAAATACCTTCTGACGAGATGTACACACACTAAGCCATGGAAATTGTTTATACCAACTCTATTGAAAGTTTCTTTGTTTCATGCTCAATGTTTTCAGTATAATCTTACCATTAGGCTGAAAGGCTTTCTCTTCACTGGTACAATACTGTCTACATCTTCTGGTGTGGTATTCTGTCCTTCTGATAAACTTATGGCATCGGATTCGAATGGGGTGTCATCTTGCTCAGATGCAATCACTGGAACAGGGTCTAACTCATCTTCCGAGTCCAACTCTCCTTGGTGATTTGATTCAACTTCTTGCTTTCTTGGGTGCTGACAAAAAGATAGGGATACCTACCTGAGGCTGTGACTGTCTTTTTGCCATCTTTAAAATGGAGAGCATTTCTTTAAAATGGAGAGCAGCTGGAACTATCACATGATATAGTAATCTATTAAATGTAGGTGTCAATTGTCAAGTCAAACCACAGCTGGTCAATCACAGCATTCCCAAATTTTAGAAAGTGGGGGGGGGCTCTGCCCCTCTACTTCAAAATGTAGGGGCTCCTGCCCCCCCAGTATCTCAGCCACTGATACACACATGCATACACACACACGTGCGCACATACATACACACACACACATGCATACACACATACATACACACACACACACCACGCACATGCATACACACATGCATGCACACACACATGCGCGTGCGCACATACATATACACACACACCACACACATGCATACACACATGCATACACACACGCATACATACACACACACATGCATACACACACCACACACATGCATACACACACCACATGCATACACATACACAACCCTGGGTATACACTGTTATTGTTATTATAATTAGTGTTCATACACATCCTTGAAGGTTGCTTAAGCCTGGGTTTAATAATATATATATATATATATACACATACATAACATTAAATATATAACATTAAATATATAACATTACATATATAACATTACATATATAACATTACATATATAACATTAAATATATAACATTACATATATAACATTACATATATAACATTATATAAATAACATTACATATATAACATTAAATATATAACATTACATATATAACATTACATATATAACAATACATATATAACATTAAATATATAACATTACATATATAACATTAAATATATAACATTACATATATATATAACATTAAATATATAACATTACACATTAAATATATAACATTACATATATAACATTACATATATAACATTAAATATATAACATTAAATATATAACATTACATATATATATATAACATTAAATATATAACATTACATATATAACATTACATATATATATATAACATTAAATATATAACATTACATATATAACATTACATATATATATATAACATTAAATATATAACATTACATATATAACATTACATAATTATTATAACATTAAATATATAACATTACATATATAACATTACATATTATAACATTAAATATATAACATTAAATATATAACATTAAATATATAACATTACATATATAACATTACATATATAACATTAAATATATAACATTACATATATAACATTACATATATAACATTACATATATAACATTACATATATAACATTACATATATAACATTACATATATAACATTAAATATATAACATTAAATATATAACATTAAATATATAACATTACATATATAACATTACATATATAACATTACATATATAACATTAAATATATAACATTACATATATAACATTACATATATAACATTACATATATAACATTACATATATAACATTACATATATATATAACATTAAATATATAACATTAAATATATAACATTACATTACATTAAATATATAACATTACATTACATATATATATATATATATATAACATTACATATATATAACATTACATACATAACATTATATATATGAAACTATAGTAGGACTAGCCATCCCAATACTATTCTATTATTACTATTCAATAGCTCTGCTTTAACACAGCATTGAGCACTATTTGTAGCCTTCACCAGCAAACTACCTTCTAAGTATATATATATATAATATATAACATTATATATAATTATGTGTGTGATATTAGCAGATGTTTGAGATGTCCCTGGGCACTGCAGTGCCTGGACAGTGCATATGCCTCAGGGAGAACTAGGAGCGGTCCGTCTATAGCCATGCTACTCTAACTCTACTTGTTCCCAATCACTTCCCAATCACTTGTATGATATTATATCAACAAGTGAATGTTCTAGAGCTGCTGTATCTACACAGTAGCCATTTATTTTACAACTGTTCTTGCTCCCCCCCCCCCCCCCTCCCATCTCCCCCCTCCACCTCCCCCCTTGGCAGTGAGTGACTTTATTGCACGGCACGGCCACCACACACAGCAGATGGAGGACTTTCTGAGGGAGGCCAAGGAGATGTCAAAAGTGGACTACCATCGCGTGGTCAAGCTCATAGCTGTCTGCACACTGTAAGTGCTGAGCGCAATCCTCACCAACCTCATGACTACTGCTGTAATGAGTAGGATTGCCCCCCCGGCCCTAACTGGCCCAGCTGTACACCAGTGCTGGCACACCGCAGGCATGACAACGTGTTGAAGGAGCTATCGCCCACTGTCCCTACTCCTAGTTGAATCTTGGAAAGCAGTTACTAAAAACCAAGCGACCCCTGTCTGACCTTGCCAATGCTACCACTCTGTGCTGATGACCACTAGCTGACCACTAGCAGGGTTTCATTTAGGGGGAGGGGAGCGGCTGTCCCCCCCCTTGGAACCTTTTTGCCCCCCCCCCCTTGGAAATTGTATTATTAAAGTTCTTATTGATGTTGATAAGTGCTTGACATCATGCCCCCCCTTAAAATCCAGATTCCTACAGTTGCCCCCCCTTGGACAATTTTCAAAATGAAACCCTAACTATGTTTCTCTGCCTGCACCCCACAGTTCATTAGGTTCAGACTGCATGGGATTCATACTTTATGAATCTCATTACAGCACCTCTGCAACACTTCCTGTAATATACTAGGCACTTTTTGTAGTATACTAGACACTTTACTAGACACCCATGCCATAGCCTTGCTGGAGTGTGAATACATGTCCAGTATATTTATTAGGCTTGGGGGGGGGGGGGGGGGGTGTTTTGTTATTTTTTTAATCTTTTGTCTAATGTGCTTTAATTGCAGGGACTACCCCTTGTTACTGATAGAAGAGTATATGAACCTAGGAGACCTACTGGGCGTGCTCAAGGACTCGCGTCCTTACATGGCTATACAGACACAGCTCACTTTTGCTCAGCAAGTTGCTGATGGAATGGACTACCTGTCCACTACTCTGTGAGCACTGACCTTAGATACCTGTCCACTACACTGTGAGCACTGACCTTAGATACCTGTCCACTACACTGTGAGCACTGACCTTAGATACCTGTCCACTACACTGTGAGCACTGACCTTAGATACCTGTCCACTACACTGTGAGCACTGACCTTAGATACCTGTCCACTACACTGTGAGCACTGACCTTAGATACCTGTCCACTACACTGTGAGCACTGACCTTAGATACCTGTCCACTACACTGTGAGCACTGACCTTAGATACCTGTCCACTACACTGTGAGCACTGACCTTAGATACCTGTCCACTACACTGTGAGCACTGACCTTAGATACCTGTCCACTACACTGTGAGCACTGACCTTAGATACCTGTCCACTACACTGTGAGCACTGACCTTAGATACCTGTCCACTACACTGTGAGCACTGACCTTAGATACCTGTCCACTACACTGTGAGCACTGACCTTAGATACCTGTCCACTACACTGTGAGCACTGACCTTAGATACCTGTCCACTACACTGTGAGCACTGACCTTAGATACCTGTCCACTACACTGTGAGCACTGACCTTAGATACCTGTCCACTACACTGTGAGCACTGAGCTTAGATACCTGTCCACTACTCTTGTGAGCACTGACCTTAGATACCTGTCCACTACACTGTGAGCACTGAGCTTAGATACCTGTCCACTACACTGTGAGCACTGACCTTAGATACCTGTCCACTACACTGTGAGCACTGAGCTTAGATACCTGTCCACTACACTGTGAGCACTGACCTTAGATACCTGTCCACTACACTGTGAGCACTGACCTTAGATACCTGTCCACTACACTGTGAGCACTGACCTTAGATACCTGTCCACTAACTCTGTGAGCACTTACCAAACTCTGACTTTCTGTTGTGTGTGTACTGTATGTGTGTGTATATATTGGGGAATGAGTAGCACTCCCTATATTGATTAAAATGATTTATAATACTCAGTTTAAACTCAATACTTAGTATCCATGGTTACGACCTGTTTTAACCACAAAATCACTTCATGTGTGCCTTGAATCCTTCGCTGCTAAGGTAGCAAGCCAGATCTGCTCAAGAAACACTTTAAACTATGAAATTCGGTCAGCACAGACCAGCCAATAACAGCTGCACCTTTTCTTACCAACAAGTGATTCCTCATTAGTTACCACCAGCAAAACCAGGTAATACTTATGATGCACGTGTCTATATGACATGTAGGCATGGTGTGTCTGCTTAAAACATGGTAAAACATGGTTAACTGGTGTTACACCGAGTAACTACTTGTGGGTGGCTGCTTCACCAAATGGAAGCGACAAAAATGTAAAAACATTAACAAGAAATGTTTACCAATGCAGACCACAGGACCCTTTACCTATTAATATAACCAAACAGACAAAGCTTTAAAAAAACCAGGCACCTAGTTGGTTCATCATGTGCCTATTCTTGTCTGTGTGAACTGTTGCCACAAGACAAGAATAGGCACATGATGAACCAACTAGGTGCCTGGTTTTTTTAAAGCTTTGTCTGTTCTATCATCACAAGACTAAAGTTCTGTGGAAACCAACTGATCACTTCTAAGGGAACAAAACCATGCATCTCATCTGCTTGCTGACTCGGCTCAGCTGGACTCAATATCCATCGAGTTTGTGATGATGACGACCCTTTACATTTTTTAAGAATTTGCTGAATCTTGAAGCTGGTTGATTATTGCAATGCATGGGACAGTTTGGAGTCTTCTGATAGTAACATTATGACGAACAAACATGCTGTACGTAAGTTGTGTGTGTGTGTGTGTGGGGGGGGGGGGGGGGGGGGGGGTAGATGATACAAGACCCTGAGGATTCATGGTTTTTTACATTTTTGTGGCTCCTTGTTTACTACCCTCGCCGATTACTACCCTCGCCGAGGGTTCAAGGCACACTCGAAGTGTTTTGGGGGCCAAAATCAGCTATTTATGATCTGCCAAAGTGAGTTTTAGCAGAGACATGAACCTTTTTTTTTTTTTTCCCCCTCTCCTTCCTCCATTTTGAAATAGAGGTCCAAACAATATGAGGAGAGCTCCCTCCCTCCCCAGTGTTGACCTCATTCAAAGGGTTCATATCATCATGCTTACTCATATATATATATACCCCATACCAGTGGGGGGTGGGGGGAACCAGTGAGGGGGGGAGAGGGGTGGAGGTGTGCTTTTAGCTTAGTTTGTTTGTTGTTTGTGTATATTTGTTGTACGTAGGTGTGGGGTGTGTGTGTTCTTATGATGTTTAATTTATCTGTTAACTTTTATTTTTTTAATTTATGTGTGTGGGTAGTTTTTATTATCTACCACACTATTATTTATATATTTATTTATTTATGTATTTATTTATTTATATACTATTTACCACACTATTATTTATGTATTATGTATTTATATGTATTATGTATTTATATATTATACCTTTATCTATTTATCTACTATGCTATAATTTTTTGTTTATACTTATTTTTTAAGTATTTTTTAAATTGCAAATACTGCAAGGAAGTGCGCACTGTATCTAACAACAGGCACACTCTTGTGCACCAGTAGAGATGTAATATTAAAACATTCTATTTATAGAAACTGTGTGCATCGGGACCTTGCAGCTAGAAATATTCTGGTCAACAAGAATGACGAAGGCAGTATGCACGCTAAGGTGGCAGACTTTGGACTCACGCGGTAAGTTGCGAGGAGTGACATGATGATGTAATGCTTAGTATCCACTGATGCTTAGTATCCACTAATGCTTAGTATCCACTGATGCTTAGTATCCACTAATGCTTAGTATCCACTAATGCTTAGTATCCACTAATGCTTAGTATCCACTAATGCTTAGTATCCACTGATGCTTAGTATTCACTGATGCTTAGTATCCACTAATGCTTAGTATCCACTAATGCTTAGTATCCACTAATGCTTAGTATCCACTAATGCTTAGTATCCACTAATGCTTAGTATCCACTAATGCTTAGTATCCACTAATGCTTAGTATCCACTGATGCTTAGTATCCACTGATGCTTAGTATCCACTAATGCTTAGTATCCACTGATGCTTAGTATCCACTGATGCTTAGTATCCACTAATGCTTAGTATCCACTAATGCTTAGTATCCACTAATGCTTAGTATCCACTGATGCTTAGTATCCACTAATGCTTAGTATCTACTGATGCTTAGTATCTACTGATGCTTAGTATCCACTAATGCTTAGTATCCACTGATGCTTAGTATCTACTGATGCTTAGTATCCACTAATGCTTAGTATCCACTGATGCTTAGTATCCACTGATGCTTAGTATCCACTGATGCTTAGTATCCACTAATGCTTAGTATCCACTAATGCTTAGTATCCACTGATGCTTAGTATCCACTGATGCTTAGTATCCACTGATGCTTAGTATCCACTGATGCTTAGTATCCACTGATGCTTAGTATCCACTGATGCTTAGTATCCACTGATGCTTAGTATCCACTGATGCTTAGTATCCGCTAATGCTTAGTATCTACTGATGCTTAGTATCTACTGATGCTTAGTATCTACTGATGCTTAGTATCCACTGATGCTTAGTATCCACTGATGCTTAGTATCCACTGATGCTTAGTATCCGCTAATGCTTAGTATCCACTGATGCTTAGTATCCACTGATGCTTAGTATCCACTGATGCTTAGTATCCACTGATGCTTAGTATCCACTGATGCTTAGTATCCACTGATGCTTAGTATCCACTAATGCTTAGTATCCACTAATGCTTAGTATCCACTGATGCTTAGTATCCACTGATGCTTAGTATCCACTAATGCTTATTATCTACTGATGCTTAGTATCCACTAATGCTTAGTAGCCACCGATGCCACTGATGCTTAGTATCCACTGATGCTTAGTATCCACTGATGCTTAGTATCCGCTAATGCTTAGTATCCACTGATGCTTAGTATCCACTGATGCTTAGTATCCACTGATGCTTAGTATCCACTGATGCTTAGTATCCGCTAATGCTTAGTATCTACTGATGCTTAGTATCCACTAATGCTTAGTATCCACTGATGCTTAGTATCCACTGATGCTTAGTATCCACTGATGCTTAGTATCCACTGATGCTTAGTATCCGCTAATGCTTAGTATCTACTGATGCTTAGTATCCACTGATGCTTAGTATCCACTGATGCTTAGTATCCGGTAATGCTTAGTATCTACTAATGCTTAGTATCTACTGATGCTTAGTATCCACTGATGCTTAGTATCCACTGATGCTTAGTATCCGCTAATGCTTAGTATCCACTGATGCTTAGTATCCACTGATGCTTAGTATCCACTGATGCTTAGTATCCACTGATGCTTAGTATCCACTGATGCTTAGTATCCACTGATGCTTAGTATCCACTGATGCTTAGTATCCACTAATGCTTAGTATCCACTGATGCTTAGTATCCACTGATGCTTAGTATCCACTAATGCTTATTATCTACTGATGCTTAGTATCCACTAATGCTTAGTATCCACTGATGCTTAGTATCCACTGATGCTTAGTATCCACTGATGCTTAGTATCCACTGATGCTTAGTATCCGCTAATGCTTAGTATCTACTGATGCTTAGTAGCCACCGATGCCACTGATGCTTAGTATCCACTGATGCTTAGTATCCACTGATGCTTAGTATCTACTGATGCTTAGTATCCACTAATGCTTAGTATCCACTGATGCTTAGTATCCACTGATGCTTAGTATCCACTGATGCTTAGTATCCACTGATGCTTAGTATCCGCTAATGCTTAGTATCTACTGATGCTTAGTATCCACTGATGCTTAGTATCCACTGATGCTTAGTATCCGCTAATGCTTAGTATCCACTGATGCTTAGTATCCACTGATGCTTAGTATCCACTGATGCTTAGTATCCACTGATGCTTAGTATCCACTGATGCTTAGTATCCACTGATGCTTAGTATCCACTGATGCTTAGTATCCACTGATGCTTAGTATCCACTAATGCTTAGTATCCACTAATGCTTAGTATCCACTGATGCTTAGTATCCACTGATGCTTAGTATCCACTAATGCTTATTATCTACTGATGCTTAGTATCCACTAATGCTTAGTAGCCACCGATGCCACTGATGCTTAGTATTCACCGATGCCACTGATGCTTAGTATCTAGTATTTGTGTAACTTGCTATTTTTCTCATCCCCTATTCCACGTACACACGTGCATGAGTTTCTTTTTGTCAATTCCCAACCCACTTTTCTAAAGTGATAAGTCCATCAACAGAACATTATTTGGTGTATAAAAAATATATATGATGACACTCAACCCATCCAACCAGCTGCATCAGTGTAACATTAGAAGCAGCTGTCAACTCAAATCAACAGGGGGGAAATACCTGCTTGCTAGTATATAAATTTCTGGCGCACTGCTGAGGACACTCACCTGAGCCTATAGGTCCATCTAGCTAGCTACATACACAGCTAGCTGTAAGACCAAGCACATATTGCTGACTCTCTCTTGTCCCATTGATAGAGCTTGGGGTCCTCTACTTTCTGGGAGCTTGCTATGCTCAGGTAAAGCTTATGGACTTCATCTGTACGTATTTCTAGGCTCAAAAAGGCATCAAATGACTAACTAGATGGTTAGTTGAATTCTCATTGGAGGTCTCTGAGATAGAGAAGCGTGGGCTCCACATTTCGCACTGAAGCATAGATCATTTCTCTTATTGCTCTGGTCAATGGAAGCTGCGTGCCCTCCACAGCAAGCTTCATCGTTGCCTTGGTGATGATGACGTGACATTAGGTGTACTTGGTGCAACAGCACATCAATATTTAATCTCACGTAGGAGGGGTAAGAGTGGGGGGAGTGTTTGCTACGACCACTCCTAGTGAGGATAACTGACTAGACATCTTGTCCTAGCCCTAGAGGACTCTTAGACTGTAGAAAATCTATAGCCCAAGATTGTCCTTAGCCCTCTAGCCCTAGAATACCTCTATCCCTAGAAAAGCCGTAGCCCTAGAATACCCCTAGCCCTAGAATAACCCTAGCTTTAGCCCTAGCCCTAGCCCTAGCCCCACCTACAATCCCTCAAGTGTCTTTGCACCTTTCTCCCCTCAGGCACCTGTACTCTGACATGTACAAGACCCAGGGGTCCAAGCCACGCCCACTACCCGCCAAATGGATGGCCTTGGAGTCTCTGATGTACTTTGTGTTCACCACCAAGTCGGATGTCTGGAGCTACGGTGTGTTGCTGTGGGAGATCATGTCGCTTGGAAACACCCCGTACCCAGGCGTAGAGAACAGAGAGTTGCTGGAGCAGATAGAGGAGAGAGGGTTGAAGCTGAACAAACCCAAAACCTGCCCCACTCCTGTGTAAGGAAGCCTTCGAATGCACACTCTGCATGTGTGTGCACATTGTACTGTACTATACCAACACCACACTGGGTTGAGGCAGGTTGAAGTAGGTTGACAATAGCTCTATGGGAGCAGACTGGACCAACACCACACTGGGTTGAGGCAGGTTGAAGTAGGTTGACAATAGCTCTACGGGGACACACACTGGACCAACACCACACTGGGTTGAGGCAGGTTGAAGTAGGCTGACAATAGCTCTATGAGGACCCACACTGGACCAACACCACACTGGGTTGAGGCAGGTTGAAGTAGGTTGACAATAGCTCTATGGGAGCAGACTGGACCAACACCACACTGGGTTGAGGCAGGTTGAAGTAGGTTGACAATAGCTCTACGGGGACACACACTGGACCAACACCACACTGGGTTGAGGCAGGTTGAAGTAGGCTGACAATAGCTCTATGAGGACCCACACTGGACCAACACCACACTGGGTTGAGGCAGGTTGAAGTAGGCTGACAATAGCTCTATGGGGACACACACTGGACCAACACCACACTGGGTTGAGGCAGGTTGAAGTTGGCTGACAATAGCTCTATGGGGACACACACTGGACCAACACCACACTGGGTTGAGGCAGGTTGAAGTACATGTAGGCTGACAATAGCTCTATGGGGACACACACTGGACCAACACCACACTGGGTTGAGGCAGGTTGAAGTAGGTTGACAACAGCTCTATGGGGACACACACTGGACCAACATCACACTGGGCTGAGGCAGGTTGAAGTTAGCTCTATGGGGACACACTGGACCAACACCACACTGGGTTGAGGCAGGTTGAAGTAGGTTGACAATAGCTCTATGGGGACACACACTGGACCAACACCACACTGGGTTGAGGCAGGTTGAAGTAGGTTGACAACAGCTCTATGGGGACACACACTGGACCAACATCACACTGGGCTGAGGCAGGTTGAAGTAGGTTGACAATAGCTCTATGGGGACACACTGGACCAACACCACACTGGGTTGAGGCAGGTTGAAGTAGGTTGACAATAGCTCTATGGGGACACACACTGGACCAACACCACACTGGGTTGAGGCAGGTAATTAATTCTGTCTCCATGTGTACGCAGATATCACCTGACTCTTGACTGCATCCAGCATGATGTAGAGAAGCGACCATTTTTCAAGGAAATCATAACAAGACTAGTAAGTTTAGATTGCCGTTGTGCTGGTGGTTGCTATGGGTTGCTATGGGTTGCTAGGGGTTGCTATGGTGCACATGCTCTCCCCCGCTCCTTCCAGCTCCACTACACTACTGCTAGCATAGGCATGTTCAGTGGTGTGTGCATTTATGCGCCTGACGTGAGATGTAGCAGTGCGCAGGGGATATTTTTGTTGGGGGATGGGCGGGAAGGGGGAGGGGGAGGAGGGGGGGTTCAAGAGAACTTCCCGGAACTGCCATTATATATACTATATATATCTTGTTAGCGACGGCCAACTTTGTGTGCCTGAAGATATGGTCCACCTGGAATATATGTTTATCTTTGTGGATTAATTCTTCCTCTATTCCCTTTCCAAGCAATCACATGTAGGGCATGACATAGTGAGGTCATGCTGTTTTAGGGCATGACATAGTGAGGTCACGCTGTTTTAGGGCATGACATAGTGAGGTCTCGCTGTTTTAGGGCATGACATAATGAGGTCATGCTGTTTTAGGGCATGACATAGTGAGGTCACGCTGTTTTAGGGCATGACATAGTGAGGTCACGCTGTTTTAGGGCATGACATAGTGATGTCATGCTGTTTTAGGGCATGACATAGTGAGGTCTTGCTGTTTTAGAGCATAACATAATGAGGTCACGCTGTTTTAGGGCATGACATAGTGAGGTCATGCTGTTTTAGGGCATGACATAGTGAGGTCATGCTGTTTTAGGGCATGACATAGTGAGGTCATGCTGTTTTAGGGCATGACATAGTGAGGTCATGCTGTTTTAGGGCATGACATAGTGAGGTCATGCTGTTTTAGGGCATGACATAGTGAGGTCATGCTGTTTTAGGGCATGACATAGTGAGGTCATGCTGTTTTAGGGCATGACATAGTGAGGTCTTGCTGTTTTAGGGCATGGCATAGTGAGGTCTTGCTGTTTTAGGGCATGACATAGTGAGGTCACGCTGTTTTAGGGCATGACATAGTGAGGTCTTGCTGTTTTAGGGCATGACATAGTGAGGTCATGCTGTTTTAGGGCATGGCATAGTGAGGTCTTGCTGTTTTAGGGCATGACATAGTGAGGTCTTGCTGTTTTAGGGCATGACATAGTGAGGTCATGCTGTTTTAGGGCATGACATGTGAGGTCATGCTGTTTTAGGGCATGACATAGTGAGGTCTTGCTGTTTTAGGGCATGACATAGTGAGGTCATGCTGTTTTAGGGCATGACATGTGAGGTCATGCTGTTTTAGGGCATGGCATAGTGAGGTCACGCTGTTTTAGGGCATGACATCGTGAGGTCATGCTGTTTTAGGGCATGGCATAGTGAGGTCTTGCTGTTTTAGGGCATGGCATAGTGAGGTCTTGCTGTTTTAGGGCATGACATAGTGAGGTCTTGCTGTTTTAGGGCATGACATAGTGAGGTCATGCTGTTTTAGGGCATGACATGTGAGGTCATGCTGTTTTAGGGCATGACATAGTGAGGTCATGCTGTTTTAGGGCATGGCATAGTGAGGTCATGCTGTTTTAGGGCATGACATAGTGAGGTCATGCTGTTTTAGGGCATGGCATAGTGAGGTCTTGCTGTTTTAGGGCATGGCATAGTGAGGTCTTGCTGTTTTAGGGCATGGCATAGTGAGGTCACGCTGTTTTAGGGCATGACATAGTGAGGTCTTGCTGTTTTAGGGCATGACATAGTGAGGTCATGCTGTTTTAGGGCATGGCATAGTGAGGTCACGCTGTTTTAGGGCATGACATCGTGAGGTCATGCTGTTTTAGGGCATGGCATAGTGAGGTCTTGCTGTTTTAGGGCATGGCATAGTGAGGTCTTGCTGTTTTAGGGCATGACATAGTGAGGTCTTGCTGTTTTAGGGCATGACATAGTGAGGTCATGCTGTTTTAGGGCATGACATGTGAGGTCATGCTGTTTTAGGGCATGACATAGTGAGGTCATGCTGTTTTAGGGCATGGCATAGTGAGGTCACGCTGTTTTAGGGCATGACATCGTGAGGTCATGCTGTTTTAGGGCATGGCATAGTGAGGTCTTGCTGTTTTAGGGCATGGCATAGTGAGGTCTTGCTGTTTTAGGGCATGACATAGTGAGGTCTCGCTGTTTTAGGACATGACAATACTGAGGTGAAATGCAGCGTCAGACCGATCAGTGCCTTTCTTCGTTGAGCGTGAATTAAGGTCAAATGTCAATTAGCGCACACGCAATGCAACTCTCGGCCATCGTTGAGTTGTTTCATAACACGAGCTGTCCATGTGTTGTGTTTACCAGTTCACACATGTGACACAATGTTCTGCTTGGCCAGCATCGTGTTGTCCATTGACCTTTGACCTTATTCATTTCAAACCACGCTCAACAAAAATGGACAGCACTGACAGCAATGGCGAAGAAGAGATGATATAATCTTGCTATTGGCCAGTAGGAGACGAAGAAAGCGGAAGAGAAGGATGTGGGTACGCCCTATATTCACTCACCTTATGCATGGAGATTATAACAATCTCCTACAAGAGATGAGGCTGTCTGACCCAGAGAGTCATTTCAGATATTTGAGGATGTCTATGGAGATGTTTGACTCTCTTTTAGCTGAGATGCTTTGTATATGCCATAGTATAAGTAATAAAAGTTACCTAATTATATATAAAAAATAGTTATAGCTACAGTAGGCCATTCTTTCTATAGCTAGTTTTAGCTAGGCCATTCTTACCTAACTTGCTACTGCCTTCCAGGCTATTTCTTTGGCACGAATATCCCTGTAGGCTTTACCAGTCACCTGCCACAAACAGGGGAAGCTCCTGACAGATTCAACAATTGCTCTTCACCAATGGACATCTTTGATACTGGCTAAACTGCAGGTCAGCGGCATGCGATAGATTATAGCATTCTGATTGGTCTGACGCTGCATTTCAGATGCTGGATTAGAACTTTTTTCTAATCGCGAATACGGCTCCATTGCATTGACTTCAGGTTCACAGCATGACTCAACGTCACAGAAGGATGCAACGCTCCACTCGCCGGTGTCGTGTTATGAACCGGCCTTTAGACTGGTAGCAGCACATATCTATGTTGCTAGGAGGGAGGGGGGGTACCATTGGTAAGGTCAAACATCTTTGGCATCATTCGGTCCATTCAATAGAACCTCTGGGATTCTGATCCAGAAGTGACTACAAATTGTGTAATATCTTGTGAAAGAGTGTCTGCCTTGGAAGATTGTACATTCCTCTCTGGCTCTCTTTAATTCTTCCATGGCTCTCCAGTTTTCGCTTGTTTGTTGGTGAGCTATTAACATGAAACTGGACTATTATTGAGCCCCTGGGCTTGTTGCCTGTTCATGTTCCCCTCTACTTGTAGTCGTGTGCATTTCCCTGCCCCCTGGTATGAATGAATGTTCTGTGATAGGAACCCTGCCCAGCAAGTTCTGTGATAGGAACCCTGCCCAGCAAGTTCTGTGATAGGAACCCTGCCCAGCAAGTTCTGTGATAGGAACCCTGCCCAGCAAGTTCTGTTGATAGGAACCCTGCCCAGCAAATTCTGTTGATAGGAACCCTGCCCAGCAAATTCTGTGATAGGAACCCTGCCCAGCAAGTTCTGTGATAGGAACCCTGCCCAGCAAATTCTGTGATAGGAACCCTGCCCAGCATCCTATGAATGTTCTGTGATAGGAACCCTGCCCAGCATCCTATGAATGTTCTGTGATAGGAACCCTGCCCAGCATCCTATGAATGTTCTGTGATAGGAACCCTGCCCAGCAGCCTACATATGAATATTCTAATTTATAATCTGCATTCCTGGGCCATACCAGCTATCGTATGCACGTGTGTGTGTGTGAATGATGAAAGAGTTTGTGATTTCTTTGTCCTGTCCTATAGGACAACCTGACTGCTCTGTTAGACAAAGGTGAGCTGCTGGTTGCTACAGACAATGGCCCGACAAGTCCAGTTGCACTAGCACCTCCTTCCAGTGGCAGCGACGTGGGAAATTCTGAAGTGGACACCGTGAGAGAGACGAAGAAGAAGGAGAAGAAGATAGAGGAAGAGGAGACCATTGGAGGACACACTTACACCATCGTCAATAGAGGTAACCAGAGAGCATGTCTTAGTCAGTGGTGAGGGTTGTTCAATATTGGTGAGTACCCTGGACCAACACCACACTGGGTTGAGGCAGGTTGAAGTAGGTTGAACCATCACAACACTGGGTTGAGGCAGGTTGAAGTAGGCTGACAATAGCTCTATTGGGACACACACTAGACCAACACCACACTGGGTTGAGGCAGGTTGAAGTAGGTTGACAATAGGTCTTTGGGGATACACACTGGACCAACATCACACTGAGTTGAGGCAGGTTGAAGTTAGGTTGACAATAGCTCTATGGGGACACACACTGGACCAACACCACATTGGGTTGAGGCAGGTTGAAGTTAGGTTGACAATAGGTCTTTGGGGACACACACTGGACCAACACCACATTGGGTTGAGGCAGGTTGAAGTTAGGTTGACAATAGGTCTTTGGGGACACACACTGGACCAACACCACATTGGGTTGAGGCAGGTTGAAGTTAGGTTGACAATAGGTCTTTGGGGATACACACTGGACCAACATCACACTGGGTTGAGGCAGGTTGAAGTAGGTTGACAATAGCTCTATGGGGACACACACTGGACCAACACCACACTGGGTTGAGGCAGGTTGAAGTAGGTTGACAATAGGTCTTTGGGGATACACACTGGACCAACACCACACTGGGTTGAGGCAGGTTGAAGTAGGTTGACAATAGCTCTATGGGGACACACACTGGACCAACACCACACTGGGTTGAGGCAGGTTGAAGTAGGTTGACAATAGGTCTTTGGGGACACACACTGGACCAACACCACATTGGGTTGAGGCAGGTTGAAGTTAGGTTGACAATAGGTCTTTGGGGATACACACTGGACCAACATCACACTGGGTTGAGGCAGGTTGAAGTAGGTTGACAATAGCTCTATGGGGACACACACTGGACCAACACCACATTGGGTTGAGGCAGGTTGAAGTAGGTTGACAATAGGTCTTTGGGGATCACACTGGACCAACATCACACTGGGTTGAGGCAGGTTGAAGTAGGTTGACAATAGCTCTATGGGGACACACACTGGACCAACACCACATTGGGTTGAGGCAGGTTGAAGTTAGGTTGACAATAGGTCTTTGGGGACACACACTGGACCAACACCACATTGGGCTGAGGCAGGTTGAAGTAGTTGACAATAGCTCTATGGGGACACACACTGGACTAACACCACACTGGGTTGAGGCAGGTTGAAGTAGGTTGACAATAGGTCTTTGGGGATACACACTGGACCAACACCACACTGGGTTGAGGCAGGTTGAAGTAGGTTGAACCATCACCACACTGGGTTTAACACGGCAATAATTGTAGAGTATTGTTGAATGAACTGGGTAAGCTTACACATGTGGAAGCCTGTGAGTGATGTTGATGACATAATTGCATGATATATATTCCTCCTCTCCATTATTGCGCAGACTACAAGAGAAGGAACAGGTCGGATGCTTTGATAAATTACACAGCCTCTATAGGCAACGATGCATCTAAGAAAGACCTTACCCAAATAGAAGAAAATGAAGCATTGTCCCCACTCCATGAACCACCTACCATCCCATTTCCTCTGGAATGTGGTAACGGAAACGAAGAAGGAGGTGGGGCTACGGCAATGTGTGACCCACCAAAAACTAGAAGAGGTGATGGTGTGCTCTAAATGTGTACGTACATGTATGTGTTGCATGCCATTGCCAGCTTGCTTGGTAGCGTGGTTACTTTCAGCCGATGTCATCAAACGTTCTGTACATTTCTCTTCCAACCATCAACCATCTTGTTTGTTGAATTGCCAATGTTCCCACCAAACACTGCCAGGAAGTCTGGAGTATTTCGATTGGAACATTAGCCAGGGCTGCATTTAGGATTGAGTTGAAGGGGGAGGGGGGGGGGGAGTAGTATTTTGTAAACGGGGGGGGGGAGTGGGCGCACATATTTAACAATAATACAATATTCTAAGAACTCAAGGGGGGAGGGGCGAGGGATCAGCAAAGGGTGGCCAATGCCCCCCCCCCTCTGCCCTAAATGCAGTCCTGCTGGCACTAAACAATTTAAAATGCTGAAAGAAAAACGGAAGACTTTTGTGTTTTGTTGTCTGCAGGCAACGTGAAGTTACCGTTGGGGCTCTGGTGTGTGTGTGTATATATATGCAGCATAGTGTTTAATATGGGGGCAGGGAATATAGGTAAGCATGTATGTGTATATATATATATATGTATACATATATATATGCTCTCTCTATTTGATTGTCTAAGCAAAAACAATCGTATATTTCCTCTAATATCACCACAAAAACAAGTAGGGATGAAGAGGGGAAATGCTATCTTTATGGAATCGGAAGCCATCCCAATAGTTGAACAGCATATCAATGCAGCCACTATGTAAGGTCGCTAAGGTCATTTTCTGTAATTAAAGGCTCCACTTCAGGAACACATGTGTACACTGTGTTGAAGTGATGCTGATTCTTCTGGAAAGCTACGGGCTGGTAGGCATCAGTTGCTGCTCTGTCCAGACTTGGTTATCATAATTCTGGTGTGCCACTGAGCCAGCCAGCCAGGGGCAGGCAGCCAGCCAGGGGCAGCCAGTCAGGGACAGTCAGCCAGGGGCAGCCAGCCAGGGGCAGTCAGCCAGGGGCAGCCAGCCAGGGGCAGTCAGCCAGGGGCAGCCAGTCAGCCAGGAGCAGCCAGCCAGGGGCAGTCAGCCAGGGGCAGCCAGCCAGGGGCAGTCAGCCAGGGGCAGTCAGCCGGGGGCAGTCAGCCAGGGGCAGTCAGCCGGGGGCAGTCAGCCAGGGGCAGTCAGCCAGGGGCAGTCAGATGGGAAAGTTTTCCTGGAAAGTGGAGCACTCTTCCTGCATCATTGCACTCGCGTCTGAGGAAAGACATTTTGACTGCAATTTTACTTCAAGTTTTCATGTCTAGTTTGGAGTTTGGAATTGATGTCATTCAAGTTCCATTCTGTAGGTTATTGGGTGTGTTCGACCAGTACCTAGCGCTCATTTTTTCAGATCCCATTACATTACTATTGCACGTGCCCCAATTCAATTCCACTCGACATCAGTAGCACATCAGTAGGTCATCAGTATCACTCAGTAGCACATCAGTAGCACATCATTAACACATCAGTAGGTCATCAGTAGCACATCAGTAGGTCATCAGTATCACTCAGTAGCACATCATTAACACATCAGTAGGTCATCAGTGGCACATCAGTAGGTCATCAGTAGCACATCAGTATCACATCAGTAGGTCATCATTAACACATCAGTAGGTCATCAGTATCACTCAGTAGCACATCAGTAGTTCATCAGTAGGTCATCAGTAGCACATCAGTATCACTCAGTAGCACATCAGTAGGTCATCAGTATCACTCAGTAACACATCAGTAGGTCATCAGTAACACATCAGTAGGTCATCAGTAGCACATCAGTAGGTCATCAGTAGCACATCAGTAGTTCATCAGTAGGTCATCAGTATCACATCAGTAGCACATCATTATCACTCAGTAGTAGGTCATCATTAACACATCAGTAGGTCATCAGTAGCACATCAGTAGTTCATCAGTATCACATCAGTAGCACATCATTATCACTCAGTAGTAGGTCATCATTAACACATCAGTAGGTCATCAGTGGCACATCAGTAGGTCATCAGTATCACTCAGTAATACATCAGTAGGTCATCATTAACACATCAGTAGGTCATCAGTAGGTCATCAGTATCACTCAGTAACACATCAGTAGGTCATCATTAACACATCAGTAGGTCATCAGTGGCACATCAGTAGGTCATCAGTAGCACATCAGTAGTTCAGCAGTAGGTCATCAGTAGCACGTGCATTGCAATATCCTCTACATCCACTTACGATGCTCTCCTCTCTCACTGCCTGCAGAGTCGACGTCCATCAAAGAATTTACTCAAGGTCACCTCTACTACCTGTTGGACCCCAAGGAGGAAAAACCGCACCTCTCACCCGTTAGCTCCACCTCTCCCCACAACACGCCCATCATTCACACCACCCCTCCCCCCCTCCCCGACCACCACCCACGAAGCAACTCCTGCAGCCCCAGCCACACCCCCAGCAGCAACGGCAGAAGCTGCGATGCACTTAACTCGGGTAGACATTCGCCCCTGGTCGTTTCAGCGCGGCCCAAAGCATTTACTATCTCAGACCATTCCAGAAATGATAAAGTTGATATTGGACTGAAGTTGAAAACTGTTTCATTAAACCGCTCTTCAGACACACGACAATAACCGCTTCCGTTGTTATATATTACGTGATTATATAATATATATATATATATTACACAAGAAACCAATTATCAACTTGTAATTTAAAAAATTTGGAATATTATAAGACCACAAACATCATAGGACCCTTTACCTAATTGACACCAAATGTAACGCAGATATCCCATACCGGCAGCTTCTTGGACAACTAAATGGCTAATATTAGCTCCTAGTGTGCCTTGAATCCTTCGCTAAGGAAGTAGATAGCCGTAGAAACTGTGGGATGAGAGGGGTCCCTTGAAGATAATTGATGATATTTCTCTTGTTTTCCCAATTGCATAACTGCATACGATGAGTCCATAATTGACTCTTAGTGCCTGTTGAGTCTGTTAATGCCAGCACATGCATAGCACATTATGAGAGAAATAAAATGACTAACGTCTAATATATATGCTATTGACATGACTAATAATAGTACAATAATAGTAATTAGAATTAACAACTTGAAATTGTATTCTGTCGACGTTTCAACTAGATGCTCTAGCCTTCATCATTCTGCCTTCATCAGGAATGATAATCGTAGTAATAATAATAATAATAATAGCTAGGAGTGTCAGCTGTTCAAAGAGGTGATAGAGGTGGGGATCAAACTTCCTTCCTCCTCACTACTTCCGTACCTAATACACGACACACTCGCCCACCTCCTCCATCACATCTTCCCCCAACAGCAAAGCCACCTTACCATCCTCACCCATTCTTCCATACTCCTCCAGCCACTGTCCGGCCCCTCTAGAAATACTCCACATCTTCCCCTTCTGCACTATTACATATTTACGCATCTATCCTCACTAATTACTCCACACCTCCGACCCTCTAGCGACCAGCTGATGCAGTCCTCAGTCTAACTTGCTATCTCACAACTTCCTGACTCTTGCATGGACCTCACATACCTCTCCACCCCTGCACCATTTTTGTAGAACTTCAGCGTACTCTCACTGTGGCCTTCCTCCTCCCAACCTTCTCATTTCTTGCCTTCGTCGTCTTCACTTACATACTGACACAACCTTCCTCCTCAAGATCTCATATTCTTCACTCCAATCTCTTACCAAACAAAACCTTCATCTCTTCACTCCTCTCCTCCAGCTTCCTCCAACCCATATCTCCCTGTATTGCCACTCCTGCTACTGTGTTACTTGCCTCCAACAATCTCCTACCCCTCTGTGCTGACTCCAACTTCTTGCATCCTCCTGTCCATCCTTTGGCTACATACTCCACTAGAAGCTCCCACACGATTCTTCCTCTGTCTACTTCCACCTGCCCATTTACTTGACTCATCCATGCAACCTTCCCAACCTATTTTCTACCTTCTCTGTCATCATCTCTGGTGAACTGAACCTTACCTCTTACCTTCCTATCAAACCACACCCCCAAGCACCAGTACTCTTCTACCTCTTCCACTGTCTCCTCACCAATCCCCCAACTCACTCCTGCTGCCCTCTCTTGCTCTTCTTACTATTAAACTTCATCTTCCACCTTAACACGTAAGCCTGTACCACATCCAACATCACCTGTATCAGCCTTCCACCTTACGCCTAGCTCAGCAGAGCCATCAAATATGAAACAGAATTGGAGACAATGGGCATCCCTGTTTAAATCTATTTTCCACCTCAAACCATCTCGACCTCTCTCCATTCAATACTACCGTCATCTCCACCCCACTATACAATCCTTCACCCTCGCAAACAGAACCTCCTCCCCCCCCCACTCCATACTGCCTCAACTTGTGCATTCAATTCCATAACTCCTCTCGATTGCCGTAAAAAGGAGTTGGCGGTCTTGACGACGTCTCGATCAAGCTTGCTCAAGTACCATTTTTATTTGAAGTTGGACGGATGACCCCGCGCTCTGCTCTGTTCTTAGGTTAGTGGAGTTCTCCCTAGTCCTGCGAAACTGTTACCGGTTATGTACAGATCCTCTACCAAGATGTCTGCTATTTGGTTGGTGGAGTTCTCCTGTGTTTAATACCAAGTCCTCAGAAGAAGGCTTTAGCTAACCTTACATGGACACAGAGTGAGATATGGTATGTGTGGGTGTTCCTATGGTCAATGGCACTAGACAGGGCAGGTGTTGATACGTGTAGAGGACAACGAAAAAGACCGATTTAAAGCCCTGGAGACCCTGAACCTCTTGCTTGCTTAGTCCTGTTCAACCAATATTACATTAATATGGGGGGGGCTTGAAACAAAAAGTAAACTGACCTTAAAAAACCCCAAGATTATCCTCATATGTAGACCACACCAGATGATCATTACCATTTAAAATTGTGTGCTACATTTTTTTTAATGGTAAAGGATCATTCATGCAACTGGTTGTGGTCTATGTGCTATAGTCTTATTTCTATTTAATTTTACTTTTAAAAAACTGCATCAATTCCAGCAGCATTATATCAGGAGGCAGTAGCACTCGTTCAGCCTCTCTATGTATGTGTAGTTACTGCCCAGGTACTTGCAATATCCGACTTGGCAAAGCTGCATGCATGAAACCATTGCTACACAGTTGCTTGAACTGGCAGAGACAATGGCCGCCACACTGTATTATATTCATGCATGCAGTGGCTACACAGTTGCTTGAACTGGCAGAGACAATGGCCGCCACACTGTATTATATTCATGCATGCAGTGGCTACACAGTTGCTTGAACTTGCAGAGACAATGGCTGCCACACTGTATTATATTCATGCATGCAGTGGCTACACAGTTGCTTGAACTTGCAGAGACAATGGCCGCCACACTGTATTATATTCATGCATGCAGTGGCTACACAGTTGCTTGAGCTTGCAGAGACAATGGCTGACACACTGTATTATATTCATGCATGCAGTGGCTACACAGTTGCTTGAACTTGCAGAGACAATGGCTGCCACACTGTATTATATTCATGCATGCAGTGGCTACACAGTTGCTTGAACTTGCAGAGACAATGGCCGCCACACTGTATTATATTCATGCATGCAGTGGCTACACAGTTGCATGCATGCAGTGGCTACACAGTTGCTTGAACTTGCAGAGACAATGGCTGCCACACTGTATTATATTCATGCATGCAGTGGCTACACAGTTGCTTGAACTTGCAGAGACAATGGCCGCCACACTGTATTATATTCATGCATGCAGTGGCTACACAGTTGCATGCATGCAGTGGCTACACAGTTGCTTGAACTTGCAGAGACAATGGCTGCCACACTGTATTATATTCATGCATGCAGTGGCTACACAGTTGCTTGAACTTGCAGAGACAATGGCCGCCACACTGTATTATATTCATGCATGCAGTGGCTACAGAGTTGCTTGAACTTGCAGAGACAATGGCCGCCACACTGTATTATATTCATGCATGCAGTGGCTACACAGTTGCATGCATGCAGTGGCTACACAGTTGCTTGAACTTGCAGAGACAATGGCTGCCACACTGTATTATATTCATGCATGCAGTGGCTACACAGTTGCTTGAACTTGCAGAGACAATGGCCGCCACACTGTATTATATTCATGCATGCAGTGGCTACAGAGTTGCTTGAGCTTGCAGAGACAATGGCTGCCACACTGTATTATATTCATGCATGCAGTGGCTACACAGTTGCTTGAGCTTGCAGAGACAATGGCTGACACACTGTATTATATTCATGCGTGCAGTGGCTACACAGTTGCTTGAACTTGCAGAGACAATGGCTGCCACACTGTATTATATTCATGCATGCAGTGGCTACACAGTTGCTTGAACTTGCAGAGACAATGGCCGCCACACTGTATTATATTCATGCATGCAGTGGCTACACAGTTGCTTGAGCTTGCAGAGACAATGGCTGACACACTGTATTATATTCATGCATGCAGTGGCTACACAGTTGCTTGAACTTGCAGAGACAATGGCTGCCACACTGTATTATATTCATGCATGCAGTGGCTACACAGTTGCTTGAACTTGCAGAGACAATGGCCGCCACACTGTATTATATTCATGCATGCAGTGGCTACACAGTTGCATGCATGCAGTGGCTACACAGTTGCTTGAACTTGCAGAGACAATGGCTACCACACTGTATTATATTCATGCATGCAGTGGCTACACAGTTGCTTGAACTTGCAGAGACAATGGCTGCCACACTGTATTATATTCATGCATGCAGTGGCTACACAGTTGCTTGAATTTGCAGAGACAATGGCTGCCACACTGTATTATATTCATGCATGCAGTGGCTACACAGTTGCTTGAACTTGCAGAGACAATGGCCGCCACACTGTATTATATTCATGCATGCAGTGGCTACACAGTTGCTTGAGCTTGCAGAGACAATGGCTGACACACTGTATTATATTCATGCATGCAGTGGCTACACAGTTGCTTGAACTTGCAGAGACAATGGCCGCCACACTGTATTATATTCATGCATGCAGTGGCTACACAGTTGCTTGAACTTGCAGAGACAATGGCCGCCACACTGTATTATATTCATGCATGCAGTGGCTACACAGTTGCTTGAGCTTGCAGAGACAATGGCTGACACACTGTATTATATTCATGCATGCAGTGGCTACACAGTTGCTTGAACTGGCAGAGGCAATGGCCGCCACACTGTATTATATTCATGCATGCAGTGGCTACACAGTTGCTTGAACTGGCAGAGGCAATGGCCGCCACACTGTATTATATTCATGCATGCAGTGGCTACACAGTTGCTTGAACTTGCAGAGACAATGGCCGCCACACTGTATTATATTCATGCATGCAGTGGCTACACAGTTGCTTGAACTTGCAGAGACAATGGCTGCCACACTGTATTATATTCATGCATGCAGTGGCTACACAGTTGCTTGAACTGGCCGAGACAATGGCCGCCACACTGTATTATATTCATGCATGCAGTGGCTACACAGTTGCTTGAACTTGCAGAGACAATGGCCGCCACACTGTATTATATTCATGCATGCAGTGGCTACACAGTTGCTTGAACTGGCAGAGACAATGGCCGCCACACTGTATTATATTCATGCATGCAGTGGCTACACAGTTGCTTGAACTTGCAGAGACAATGGCCGCCACACTGTATTATATTCATGCATGCAGTGGCTACACAGTTGCTTGAGCTTGCAGAGACAATAGCTGACACACTGTATTATATTCATGCATGCAGTGGCTACACAGTTGCTTGAACTTGCAGAGACAATGGCTGCCACACTGTATTATATTCATGCATGCAGTGGCTACACAGTTGCTTGAACTTGCAGAGACAATGGCCGCCACACTGTATTATATTCATGCATGCAGTGGCTACACAGTTGCATGCATGCAGTGGCTACACAGTTGCTTGAACTTGCAGAGACAATGGCTACCACACTGTATTATATTCATGCATGCAGTGGCTACACAGTTGCTTGAACTTGCAGAGACAATGGCCGCCACACTGTATTATATTCATGCATGCAGTGGCTACACAGTTGCATGCATGCAGTGGCTACACAGTTGCTTGAACTTGCAGAGACAATGGCTGCCACACTGTATTATATTCATGCATGCAGTGGCTACACAGTTGCTTGAACTTGCAGAGACAATGGCCGCCACACTGTATTATATTCATGCATGCAGTGGCTACAGAGTTGCTTGAACTTGCAGAGACAATGGCCGCCACACTGTATTATATTCATGCATGCAGTGGCTACACAGTTGCATGCATGCAGTGGCTACACAGTTGCTTGAACTTGCAGAGACAATGGCTGCCACACTGTATTATATTCATGCATGCAGTGGCTACACAGTTGCTTGAACTTGCAGAGACAATGGCTGACACACTGTATTATATTCATGCGTGCAGTGGCTACACAGTTGCTTGAACTTGCAGAGACAATGGCTGCCACACTGTATTATATTCATGCATGCAGTGGCTACACAGTTGCTTGAACTTGCAGAGACAATGGCCGCCACACTGTATTATATTCATGCATGCAGTGGCTACACAGTTGCTTGAGCTTGCAGAGACAATGGCTGACACACTGTATTATCATGCATGCAGTCGCTACACAGTTGCTTGAACTTGCAGAGACAATGGCTGCCACACTGTATTATATTCATGCATGCAGTGGCTACACAGTTGCTTGAACTTGCAGAGACAATGGCCGCCACACTGTATTATATTCATGCATGCAGTGGCTACACAGTTGCTTGAGCTTGCAGAGACAATGGCACACTGTATTATATTCATACATGCAGTGGCTACACAGTTGCTTGAACTTGCAGAGACAATGGCTGCCACACTGTATTATATTCATGCATGCAGTGGCTACACAGTTGCTTGAATTTGCAGAGACAATGGCTGCCACACTGTATTATATTCATGCATGCAGTGGCTACACAGTTGCTTGAACTTGCAGAGACAATGGCCGCCACACTGTATTATATTCATGCATGCAGTGGCTACACAGTTGCTTGAGCTTGCAGAGACAATGGCTGACACACTGTATTATATTCATGCATGCAGTGGCTACACAGTTGCTTGAACTTGCAGAGACAATGGCCGCCACACTGTATTATATTCATGCATGCAGTGGCTACACAGTTGCTTGAACTTGCAGAGACAATGGCCGCCACACTGTATTATATTCATGCATGCAGTGGCTACACAGTTGCTTGAGCTTGCAGAGACAATGGCTGACACACTGTATTATATTCATGCATGCAGTGGCTACACAGTTGCTTGAACTGGCAGAGGCAATGGCCGCCACACTGTATTATATTCATGCATGCAGTGGCTACACAGTTGCTTGAACTGGCAGAGGCAATGGCCGCCACACTGTATTATATTCATGCATGCAGTGGCTACACAGTTGCTTGAACTTGCAGAGACAATGGCCGCCACACTGTATTATATTCATGCATGCAGTGGCTACACAGTTGCTTGAACTTGCAGAGACAATGGCTGCCACACTGTATTATATTCATGCATGCAGTGGCTACACAGTTGCTTGAACTGGCCGAGACAATGGCCGCCACACTGTATTATATTCATGCATGCAGTGGCTACACAGTTGCTTGAACTTGCAGAGACAATGGCCGCCACACTGTATTATATTCATGCATGCAGTGGCTACACAGTTGCTTGAACTGGCAGAGACAATGGCCGCCACACTGTATTATATTCATGCATGCAGTGGCTACACAGTTGCTTGAACTTGCAGAGGCAATGGCCGCCACACTGTATTATATTCATGCATGCAGTGGCTACACAGTTGCTTGAGCTTGCAGAGACAATGGCTGACACACTGTATTATATTCATGCATGCAGTGGCTACACAGTTGCTTGAACTTGCAGAGGCAATGGCCGCCACACTGTATTATATTCATGCATGCAGTGGCTAAACAGTTGCTTGAACTGGCAGAGACAATGGCCGCCACACTGTATTATATTCATGCATGCAGTGGCTACACAGTTGCTTGAACTTGCAGAGACAATGGCCGCCACACTGTATTATATTCATGCATGCAGTGGCTACATGAACTTGCAGAGACAATGGCCGCCACACTGTATTATATTCATGCATGCAGTGGCTACACAGTTGCTTGAGCTTGCAGAGACAATGGCCGCCACACTGTATTATATTCATGCATGCAGTGGCTACACAGTTGCTTGATCTTGCAGAGACAATGGCCGCCACACTGTATTATATTCATGCATGCAGTGGCTACACAGTTGCTTGAGCTTGCAGAGACAATGGCCGCCACACTGTATTATATTCATGCATGCAGTGGCTACACAGTTGCTTGAGCTTGCAGAGACAATGGCCGCCACACTGTATTATATTCATGCATGCAGTGGCTACACAGTTGCTTGAGCTTGCAGAGACAATGGCCGCCACACTGTATTATATTCATGCATGCAGTGGCTACACAGTTGCTTGAACTTGCAGAGACAATGGCTGCCACACTGTATTATATTCATGCATGCAGTGGCTACACAGTTGCTTGAGCTTGCAGAGACAATGGCCGCCACACTGTATTATATTCATGCATGCAGTGGCTACACAGTTGCTTGAACTTGCAGAGACAATGGCTGCCACACTGTATTATATTCATGCATGCAGTGGCTACATGAACTTGCAGAGACAATGGCCGCCACACTGTATTATATTCATGCATGCAGTGGCTACACAGTTGCTTGAGCTTGCAGAGACAATGGCCGCCACACTGTATTATATTCATGCATGCAGTGGCTACATGAACTTGCAGAGACAATGGCCGCCACACTGTATTATATTCATGCATGCAGTGGCTACACAGTTGCTTGAACTGGCAGAGACAATGGCCGCCACACTGTATTATATTCATGCATGCAGTGGCTACACAGTTGCTTGATCTTGCAGAGACAATGGCCGCCACACTGTATTATATTCATGCATGCAGTGGCTACACAGTTGCTTGAGCTTGCAGAGACAATGGCCGCCACACTGTATTATATTCATGCGTGCAGTGGCTACACAGTTGCTTGAACTGGCAGAGACAATGGCTACCACACTGTATTATATTCATGCATGCAGTGGCTGTTAAAAAAATTTAATGGTAATTATTTTTTTTACATAATGCAGTGCTAACTCTAGGATGATGATGACTCTAGGATGATGATGTAATAATTAATAATAGTATAATAATAATAATAACAATAAAAAATAGGGAGGAGGGTGATTTCTGATGAAGAGTTCTCTAGCGTTAGCTAAAGTTAGTAAAGTTAGTAGAGTATAATATTAAAATGAAGTTCAATGTTGCAATTCACATATGGAGTTCTGATCTGCCATGCTAGGTTGCCTTTATGGAGCATCGCTTAATCTTGTTTTTATAAGTTCAGTGTTGTAGATGTACCTCTTCAGTGCTACCCTCTGCAAGGCCAGCATATCCCATGGAGACGTAGGGATCAGCTTCACTGTAGTGTGTGTGGGGGGGGAGGGGGGAGGGGTGCATGTAAATAGTACAGATAGTGACATTGGAGGAGGTAATCAGATACGAGAGAGAGAGAGGAGGGAATCAATTGCTTCATGTTCTAGTATTGACATTGCTCTGGCCATTGTCCTAGCCTGGCCCAGTTGGAGGCCTAATTCAGTACTGATCTATAGTTGCTCTGGCCATTGGCCTAGCCTGGCCTAGTTGGAGGCCTAATTCAGTACTGATCTATAGTTGCTCTGGCCATTGTCCTGGCCTGGCCTAGTTGGAGGCCTAATTCAGTACTGATCTATAGTTGCTCTGGCCATTGTCCTAGCCTGGCCCAGTTGGAGGCCTAATTCAGTACTGATCTATAGTTGCTCTGGCCATTGTCCTGGCCTGGCCTAGTTGGAGGCCTAATTCAGTACTGATCTATAGTTGCTCTGACCATTGTCCTAGCCTGGCCTAGTTGGAGGCCTAATTCAGTACTGATCTATAGTTGCTCTGGCCATTGTCCTGGCCTGGCCTAGTTGGAGGCCTAATTCAGTACTGATCTATAGTTGCTCTGGCCATTGTCCTGGCCTGGCCTAGTTGGAGGCCTAATTCAGTACTGATCTATAGTTGCTCTGGCCATTGTCCCAGCCTGGCCCAGTTGGAGGCCTAATTCAGTACTGATCTATAGTTGCTCTGGCCTAGTTGGAGGCCTAATTCAGTACTGATCTATAGTTGCTCTGGCCTAGTTGGAGGCCTAATTCAGTACTGATCTATAGTTGCTCTGGCCATTGTCCCAGCCTGGCATAGTTGGAGGCTTAATTCAGTATACTGATCTATAGTTGCTCTGGCCATTGTCCTAGCCTGGCCCAGTTGGAGGCCTAATTCAGTACTGATTTGTACATTAGTGATGCCACACAATGCTGGTATGCTTGGTATGGGGAGATAGCCAGACTTGTATGCATTCATGAGATAACTAGTGCAAGGTCGAGCAACCTGGTGCCATGCAAGATCATGGGATGGCAAATTCTGGAACAGGAATGTATGTATGAAGCATGGCTGAGAGAGAAGTTTTGTTAAAGAACATTTGGAAGCAGCTTCCCTTGAAGATGGGCAGCACACTCCAGTAAGAGTGAGCTCATCAGGAAGTGTATTCTGCAATCTTCGGAGTAGTAAAGGGAAGACCATGAGAGGTGGTAGCTTACACTCTTCACACTGTTCAGTGTGTGCATATGCTCTCCTTCATCAAGCACATTCCTCCATTGACCAGCTATTCTTCCTCCTGTAATAATATGCCAACTCTGAGGCCAGTTCTCTCTGTCCATAGACACCTGCAGTGTGTGTGTGTGTACCTAGCCAAGGTTGGTAATAGTCTCTGCATCATGACAAAGATGGTGCATCCCACACCTCCACAGCTAGAGCATGTGATGAGCTGAGCATATGTCAGAATGGAACTCCATCATCCCGTCCTGTCTGTTGTTACCATGTGGCCCATGCCCACTCGCTTGTGCAGCCCGTACTTTTCTCTCCTGCAGCTTTGAATCTGCTGCCATTTTCACTATCTTTCTTTTCAATGTGACGACTATTTTCGGATTACATAAGCCTGTAAAGCTGGTGATCCTTTCCTATTTCTAATAGGTGGAGCACAGAGCGAGTGTGCACATATATAGGTGCATCATAAATATGCCACCAAGTCCTCCACCAAACTCCCAGGGAAGGCTCGCTTCGCTTGCCAATGAAATTTTTCTTTATAAATAACTGATTTAAATTTCACTATAAGAGTTGTACCAGTCCAAAGTGCAGCTCTCGCTCATGGAACTTCAGTGGTAAGAAAATCATGTGAAGAAGTGCGTGTGTGCGTGCGCTCATGCGTGTGTGACAGTATTCATGGCTAGTCGCTGTTCAATGTGTGGATTTGCCATATTTAGATTTTATTTAATTTACGTAAGAATGCTCGCAAAATGTTAACATTTCCTCTACATAGAAAATGGCCTAGTATAGAGTGACCTCTGCACTTATAAAACGTAATTGGTGAGAGACGGCAGCAGGTTCAAGGTACACACACTGGCAGTGAAAGTAAGGCATGTGTGTTGAGTGGAGGTGTGATGGAGAGGTGGACAGTTACTTTTAGCATGATGACCAATACTTAATCGCCAGCATTGTTGCCCTAATCCCTGGGTCTAGGTATTCTCCTACACCTAGTATAGCTACAGGCCCAAGACTATATTCTGACCTGTAAATTATTGATATGATAAGTTTGTATTGTATGGATTGCTATATTTAGAAGTAGCCAAGAATAGTATATTGATATTCTTTACATATTGCAAACTTGTGTTAGGCTGGGGCAAGGACCCGCTCAATATCGAACTTGAAGACCATTTCCAGTTCAGCAAACCTGTTCATAGCTAGAGAGTCAGAATGAAACTTCAACGTCCATTCTTATACGGGCATGGAGTGCAGAAGCTTTACTTGAGTCCAAGGAAGCTTCTCCATCATGGCATGGAGTGCAGAAGCTTTACCTGAGCCCAAGGAAGCTCCCTCCATCATGGCATGGAGTGCAGAAGATTTACCTGAGCCCAAGGAAGCTCCCTCCATCATGGCATGGAGTGCAGAAGCTTTACCTGAGCCCAAGGAAGCCCCTCCATCATGGCATGGAGTGCAGAAGCTTTACCTGAGCCCAAGGAAGCTTCTCCATCATGGCATGGAGTGCAGAAGCTTTACCTGAGCCCAAGGAAGCTCCCTCCATCATGACATGGAGTGCAGAAGCTTTACCTGAGCCCAAGGAAGCTCCCTCCATCATGACATGGAGTGCAGAAGCTTTACCTGAGCCCAAGGAAGCTCCCTCCATCATGGCATGGAGTGCAGAAGCTTTACCTGAGCCCAAGGAAGCTCCCTCCATCATGGCATGGAGTGCAGAAGCTTTACCTGAGCCCAAGGAAGCTACTCCATCATGACATGGAGTGCAGAAGCTTTACCTGAGCCCAAGGAAGCTCCCTCCATCATGGCATGGAGTGCAGAAGCTTTACCTGAGCCCAAGGAAACCCCTCCATCATGGCATGGAGTGCAGAAGCTTTACCTGAGCCCAAGGAAGCTCCCTCCATCATGGCATGGAGTGCAGAAGCTTTACCTGAGCCCAAGGAAGCTTCTCCATCATGGCATGGAGTGCAGAAGCTTTACCTGAGCCCAAGGAAGCTCCCTCCATCATGACATGGAGTGCAGAAGCTTTACCTGAGCCCAAGGAAGCTCCCTCCATCATGACATGGAGTGCAGAAGCTTTACCTGAGCCCAAGGAAGCTCCCTCCATCATGGCATGGAGTGCAGAAGCTTTACCTGAGCCCAAGGAAACCCCTCCATCATGGCATGCAGTGCAGAAGCTTTACCTGAGCCCAAGGAAGCTCCCTCCATCATGGCATGGAGTGCAGAAGCTTTACCTGAGCCCAAGGAAGCTCCCTCCATCATGGCATGGAGTGCAGCTTTACCTGAGCCCAAGGAAGCTCCCTCCATCATGGCATGGAGTGCAGAAGCTTTACCTGAGCCCAAGGAAGCTCCCTCCATCATGGCATGGAGTGCAGAAGCTTTACCTGAGCCCAAGGAAGCTCCCTCCATCATGGCATGGAGTGCAGAAGCTTTACCTGAGCCCAAGGAAGCTACTCCATCATGGCATGGAGTGCAGAAGCTTTACCTGAGCCCAAGGAAGCTCCCTCCATCATGGCATGGAGTGCAGAAGCTTTACCTGAGCCCAAGGAAGCTCCCTCCATCATGGCATGGAGTGCAGAAGCTTTACCTGAGCCCAAGGAAGCTCCCTCCATCATGGCATGGAGTGCAGAAGCTTTACCTGAGCCTAAGGAAGCCCCTCCATCATGGCATGGAGTGCAGAAGCTTTACCTGAGCCCAAGGAAGCTCCCTACATCATGGCATGGAGTGCAGAAGATTTACCTGAGCCCAAGGAAGCTCCCTCCATCATGGCATGGAGTGCAGAAGATTTACCTGAGCCCAAGGAAGCTCCCTCCATCATGGCATGGAGTGCAGAAGCTTTACCTGAGCCCAAGGAAGCTACTCCATCATGGCATGGAGTGCAGAAGCTTTACCTGAGCCCAAGGAAGCTCCCTCCATCATGGCATGGAGTGCAGAAGCTTTACCTGAGCCCAAGGAAGCTCCCTCCATCATGGCATGGAGTGCAGAAGCTTTACCTGAGCACAAGGAAGCTTCTCCATCATGGCATGGAGTGCAGAAGCTTTACCTGAGCCCAAGGAAGCTCCCTCCATCATGGCATGGAGTGCAGAAGCTTTACCTGAGCCCAAGGAAGCCCCTCCATCATGGCATGGAGTGAACAAGCTTTACCTGAGCCCAACGAAGCTCCCTCCATCATGGCATGGAGTGCAGAAGCTTTACCTGAGCCCAAGGAAGCTTCTCCATCATGGCATGGAGTGCAGAAGCTTTACCTGAGCCCAAGGAAGCTCCCTCCATCATGGCATGGAGTGCAGAAGCTTTACCTGAGCCCAAGGAAGCTCCCTCCATCATGGCATGGAGTGCAGAAGCTTTACCTGAGCCCAAGGAAGCCCCTCCATCATGGCATGGAGTGCAGAAGCTTTACCTGAGCCCAAGGAAGCTCCTCCATCATGGCATGGAGTGAAGAAGCTTTACCTGAGCCCAAGGAAGCTCCCTCCATCATGGCATGGAGTGCAGAAGCTTTTCCTGAGCCCAAGGAAGCCCCTCCATCATGGCATGGAGTGCAGAAGCTTTACCTGAGCCCAAGGAAGCTCCCTCCATCATGGCATGGAGTGCAGAAGCTTTACCTGAGCCCAAGGAAGCTTCTCCATCATGGCATGGAGTGCAGAAGCTTTACCTGAGCCCAAGGAAGCTCCCTCCATCATGGCATGGAGTGCAGAAGCTTTACCTGAGCCCAAGGAAGCCCCTCCATCATGGCATGGTGTGCAGAAGCTTTACCTGAGCCCAAGGAAGCTCCCTCCATCATGGCATGGAGTGCAGAAGCTTTACCTGAGCCCAAGGAAGCTCCCTCCATCATGGCATGGAGTGCAGAAGCTTTACCTGAGCCCAAGGAAGCTCCCTCCATCATGGCATGGAGTGCAGAAGCTTTACCTGAGCCCAAGGAAGCTACTCCATCATGGCATGGAGTGCAGAAGCTTTACCTGAGCCCAAGGAAGCTCCCTCCATCATGGCATGGAGTGCAGAAGCTTTACCTGAGCCCAAGGAAGCTCCCTCCATCATGGCATGGAGTGCAGAAGCTTTACCTGAGCCCAAGGAAGCTCCCTCCATCATGGCATGGAGTGCAGAAGCTTTACCTGAGCCCAAGGAAGCCCCTCCATCATGGCATGGAGTGCAGAAGCTTTACCTGAGCCCAAGGAAGCTCCCTCCATCATGGCATGGAGTGCAGAAGCTTTACCTGAGCCCAAGGAAGCTCCCTCCATCATGGCATGGAGTGCAGAAGCTTTACCTGAGCCCAAGGAAGCTACTCCATCATGGCATGGAGTGCAGAAGCTTTACCTGAGCCCAAGGAAGCTCCCTCCATCATGGCATGGAGTGCAGAAGCTTTACCTGAGCCCAAGGAAGCTCCCTCCATCATGGCATGGAGTGCAGAAGCTTTACCTGAGCCCAAGGAAGCTCCCTCCATCATGGCATGGAGTGCAGAAGCTTTACCTGAGCCCAAGGAAGCTCCCTCCATCATGGCATGGAGTGCAGAAGCTTTACCTGAGCCCAAGGAAGCTACTCCATCATGGCATGGAGTGCAGAAGCTTTACCTGAGCCCAAGGAAGCTCCCTCCATCATGGCATGGAGTGCAGAAGCTTTACCTGAGCCCAAGGAAGCTCCCTCCATCATGGCATGGAGTGCAGAAGCTTTACCTGCGCTCAAGGAAGCTCCCTCCATCATGGCATGGAGTGCAGAAGCTTTACCTGAGCCCAAGGAAGCCCCTCCATCATGGCATGGAGTGCAGAAGCTTTACCTGAGCCCAAGGAAGCTCCCTCCATCATGGCATGGAGTGCAGCTTTACCTGAGCCCAAGGAAGCTCCCTCCATCATGGCATGGAGTGCAGAAGCTTTACCTGAGCCCAAGGAAGCTCCCTCCATCATGGCATGGAGTGCAGAAGCTTTACCTGAGCCCAAGGAAGCTACTCCATCATGGCATGGAGTGCAGAAGCTTTACCTGAGCCCAAGGAAGCTCCCTCCATCATGGCATGGAGTGCAGAAGCTTTACCTGAGCCCAAGGAAGCTCCCTCCATCATGGCATGGAGTGCAGAAGCTTTACCTGAGCCCAAGGAAGCTCCCTCCATCATGGCATGGAGTGCAGAAGCTTTACCTGAGCCCAAGGAAGCTTCTCCATCATGGCATGGAGTGCAGAAGCTTTACCTGAGCCCAAGGAAGCTCCCTCCATCATGGCATGGAGTGCAGAAGCTTTACCTGAGCCCAAGGAAGCCCCTCCATCATGGCATGGAGTGCAGAAGCTTTACCTGAGCCCAAGGAAGCTCCCTCCATCATGGCATGGAGTGCAGAAGCTTTACCTGAGCCCAAGGAAGCTTTACCTGAGCCCAAGGAAGCTCCCTCCATCATGGCATGGAGTGCAGAAGCTTTACCTGAGCCCAAGGAAGCTCCCTCCATCATGGCATGGAGTGCAGAAGCTTTACCTGAGCCCAAGGAAGCTCCCTCCATCATGGCATGGAGTGCAGAAGCTTTACCTGAGCCCAAGGAAGCTCCCTCCATCATGGCATGGAGTGCAGAAGCTTTACCTGCGCTCAAGGAAGCTCCCTCCATCATGGCATGGAGTGCAGAAGCTTTACCTGAGCCCAAGGAAGCCCCTCCATCATGGCATGGAGTGCAGAAGCTTTACCTGAGCCCAAGGAAGCTCCCTCCATCATGGCATGGAGTGCAGCTTTACCTGAGCCCAAGGAAGCTCCCTCCATCATGGCATGGAGTGCAGAAGCTTTACCTGAGCCCAAGGAAGCTCCCTCCATCATGGCATGGAGTGCAGAAGCTTTACCTGAGCCCAAGGAAGCTTACTCCATCATGGCATGGAGTGCAGAAGCTTTACCTGAGCCCAAGGAAGCTCCCTCCATCATGGCATGGAGTGCAGAAGCTTTACCTGAGCCCAAGGAAGCTCCCTCCATCATGGCATGGAGTGCAGAAGCTTTACCTGAGCCCAAGGAAGCTCCCTCCATCATGGCATGGAGTGCAGAAGCTTTACCTGAGCCCAAGGAAGCTTCTCCATCATGGCATGGAGTGCAGAAGCTTTACCTGAGCCCAAGGAAGCTCCCTCCATCATGGCATGGAGTGCAGAAGCTTTACCTGAGCCCAAGGAAGCCCCTCCATCATGGCATGGAGTGCAGAAGCTTTACCTGAGCCCAAGGAAGCTCCCTCCATCATGGCATGGAGTGCAGAAGCTTTACCTGAGCCCAAGGAAGCTTTACCTGAGCCCAAGGAAGCTCCCTCCATCATGACATGGAGTGCAGAAGCTTTACCTGAGCCCAAGGAAGCTCCCTCCATCATGGCATGGAGTGCAGAAGCTTTACCTGAGCCCAAGGAAGCCCCTCCATCATGGCATGGAGTGCAGAAGCTTTACCTGAGCCCAAGGAAGCTCCTCCATCATGGCATGGAGTGCAGAAGCTTTACCTGAGCCCAAGGAAGCTCCCTCCATCATGGCATGGAGTGCAGAAGCTTTACCTGAGCCCAAGGAAGCCCCTCCATCATGGCATGGAGTGCAGAAGCTTTACCTGAGCCCAAGGAAGCTCCCTCCATCATGGCATGGTGTGCAGAAGCTTTACCTGAGCCCAAGGAAGCCCCTCCATCATGGCATGGAGTGCAGAAGCTTTACCTGAGCCCAAGGAAGCTCCCTCCATCATGGCATGGAGTGCAGAAGCTTTACCTGAGCCCAAGGAAGCTCCCTCCATCATGGCATGGAGTGCAGAAGCTTTACCTGAGCCCAAGGAAGCTCCCTCCATCATGACATGGAGTGCAGAAGCTTTACCTGAGCCCAAGGAAGCTCCCTCCATCATGGCATGGAGTGCAGAAGCTTTACCTGAGCCCAAGGAAGCTCCCTCCATCGTGGCATGGAGTGCAGAAGCTTTACCTGAGCCCAAGGAAGCTCCCTCCATCATGGCATGGAGTGCAGAAGCTTTACCTGAGCCCAAGGAAGCTACTCCATCATGACATGGAGTGCAGAAGCTTTACCTGAGCCCAAGGAAGCTCCCTCCATCATGGCATGGAGTGCAGAAGCTTTACCTGAGCCCAAGGAAGCTCCCTCCATCATGGCATGGAGTGCAGAAGCTTTACCTGAGCCCAAGGAAGCCCCTCCATCATGGCATGGAGTGCAGAAGCTTTACCTGAGCCCAAGGAAGCTCCCTCCATCATGGCATGGAGTGCAGAAGCTTTACCTGAGCCCAAGGAAGCTCCCTCCATCATGGCATGGAGTGCAGAAGCTTTACCTGAGCCCAAGGAAGCTTCTCCATCATGGCATGGAGTGCAGAAGCTTTACCTGAGCCCAAGGAAGCCCCTCCATCATGGCATGGAGTGCAGAAGCTTTACCTGAGCCCAAGGAAGCTCCCTCCATCATGGCATGGAGTGCAGAAGCTTTACCTGAGCCCAAGGAAGCTCCCTCCATCATGGCATGGAGTGCAGAAGCTTTACCTGAGCCCAAGGAAGCTTTACCTGAGCCCAAGGAAGCTCCCTCCATCATTGGCTGCTGTGCTTGTCCCGCGCCTTTTCCCATCACTCGCTCTTTTTCCCCTTCCAGTCAGTTCTCTTTGTTCTGCTGTTTCAGAAGCACACTTTGACTTATCTCTCTCTTTCCTCTTCTGAAGTCCATTTTCTTTATACATTCGGGAAAATAAACAGCTATGAAAAAATATCTGCTATGGTTTTAGTATGCACATGTGCGCAAAAAATCTGAAAATGACAACTATTTCCAAATTAATTACATGTTCATAGTTAGGCAGCGTTAAATCTGTGGGCTTGCGGGAGTCTGTGGTAGATGTAGTGTTGTAATTCCTTCTTTGGTCCTAGCCCAGACCAGTGCAGCTGCTAATAGAGCTGTGGTTCATGTCTATAGCTTTCTAGGATCACTGAGTCAAGAGCTCTATTAAAACCCACAACAAAGTAAGAGCCCAAGCTCATCCAAGCTGTGGGAGCTTAGAAAGTTAGTAGTTATTTGGATCATGCCTAGTACTAATTATAGCTACGGATGAGGTCTTTAGCTATAGCTCTCACCAGCTATCTCAAGCACTCCATTGTTGTATAATGGTGTGTGTGAGTTTGAAGCTTCTAGATCTCAAAGACAATCTTCAAGGTTCATTTAATGGCATACTTTTGTGGCGCTCCTTCCCTAGTAGAAACATGCAGAGATGGACTGTAGAGGTTTTACTTGAGCCTAAGGAGGTTTCTCGATGGTGGATGATGCAAAGCGCCAGCTAGCAATGAAGTCTAAAAATAAAAAAATGAACTCCAGTTATGATTGATTTTGAACACGAATAATTTTCAATGTGTAGCCAGCTAGATTATGTTAGAGCATGAAAGCATAAACTGTCTCAGAGACTTGGCTAATTCTGTCTGCAGATTCGAGTTGATGCTGGTTCTAATTATTGTCCAAGTCATATGCCTGCTCTCTCTCCTCTCAAGTGTTATGCATTAGGACTTATTAAAGGAACGAAGATTGGGAATACTAACATTACTTTACACATGCACACACACACACACACTTCTCTTCGGCCATGCAGTCATCATCATTTCCAGAATGATAAAGCCATACTGAGCAAACGACTGTGGCAACACACTGTACGCAGAGGCCAGCTTGTTCTTTTGGGGTTACCGCCAAATAACGGGAATTTAGCGCACACGCTTGAAAGACGGGACACATGTCCCACTCCTATTGTCTACGTGTGAACCTACGCACAGTGAATACATACATACATACATACATACAGTGTTAGAAGCAGACGTGCGTCATGCACAGCAATATCAAGTGTCCCGTGCAACTCCTCCCCCTGTGAGGACTCCTCCCCCTGTGAGAACTCCTCCCCCGGTGAGAACTCCTCCCCCTGTGAGAACTCCTTCACACGCCAATTAGAATTTTAACTATTCCTGACACTATCACTATCACAGATCAGTCCCGGTAATCATTACTGACATTAACCCCTTCACAGATCAGTTCCTGGGCAATCATTAATGACATTAACCCTTTTATAGATCAGTTCCTGGGCAATCATTAATGACGTTAACCCCTTCACAGATCAGTTCCCAGGCAATCATTAATGACATTAACCACTTCACAGATCAGTTCCCAGGCAATCATTACTGATATTAACCCCTTCACAGATCAGTTCCTGGGCAATCATTAATGACATTAACCCCTTCACAGATCAGTTCCTGGGCAATCATTAATGACGTTAACACCTTCACAGAACAGTTCCTTGGCAATTATTAATCAGCTACAGTTGCACATGCTCAGTAGCTTTCCACACAATGTACAACACGCAACCTACATTAGGGACGCCAGACTTCCATCCTTCTTCTCCAAGCCCTCCATATTGTCAAAGAAGTCCAAAAACTCGGACTTGCTGCACCCAGAGGCTCCGGATGCCTCGCGCATGCCCTCCCTCTTCCCTCCAGTGTCCACACCTCCCTCCTGCTGCCGAATGTCGAGGAGGTTGTCGTAATGGTGGACGCACTTCTCTGTCCCTTCTAGGCAAGGACTTGGCTCGGCTGAAGACGCACACTTCAAATCCACTTGCTTGTCCAGAGAGTAGGAGCTATTGGACACCCTCTTGCTGAGTGAGCGCAGCTCTCCTTTTGCTGTTATTTCAACATAATCGTTCCCGGAGAGGGACGTGTTGGTAGAGGGAGAGGTTTGGGTGCAATCAGGGTTGCCGGGCTCGTTGGCCCATCCGTTGGCGGCATCGTTGATGGGTGGAGATTCAAATCTGGTGCTGGTCCTGGTTGCGAGATAAATATCGTCTTGCCCCATGGAGGAGCGCCGACGAGAAAGGTTGGTACTGTTCCGCCTTGTTGTGGGTGGAGGCAGGAGGCGATTCTGCATGGCACGGGCTATTAAATATAGAATATTAAATTACTGACAAGAAAGTTGATTTGTGGAAATCTACCGTATAAGCTGGTTACTATGCAAGTGCTTATATACTGGCAGTCAGCAATAAATAAAAAATGGTCCCAACAGCTGCTTAACAAGCAATGCCCATGTGCAGACGAATCAAATTCTTAGTGTTCCAGGCTAGCTGGTAGTGATGGATCACTGAGTATGTGATGGACTAGCTGGTAGTGATGGATCACTGAGTGTGTGCCTGACTAGCTGGTAGTGATGGATCACTGAGTGTGTGCCTGGCTAGCTGGTAGTGATGGATCACTGAGTGTGTGCCTGGCTAGCTGGTAGTAATGGATCACTGAGTGTATGATGGGCTAGCTGGTAGTGATGGATCACTGAGTGTGTGCCTGACTAGCTGGTAGTGATGGATCACTGAGTGTGTGCTGGGCTAGCTGGTAGTGATGGATCACTGAGTGTGTGTCAGACTAGCTGGTAGTGATGGATCACTGAGTGTGTGCCTGACTAGCTGGTAGTGATGGATCACTGAGTATGTGATGGGCTAGCTGGTAGTGATGGATCACTGAGTGTGTGCCTGGCTAGCTGGTAGTGATGGATCACTGAGTGTGTGCCTGGCTAGCTGGTAGTAATGGATCACTGAGTGTGTGATGGGCTAGCTGGTAGTAATGGATCACTGAGTGTGTGATGGGCTAGCTGGTAGTGATGGATCACTGAGTGTGTGCCTGGCTAGCTGGTAGTAATGGATCACTGAGTGTGTGCCTGGCTAGCTGGTAGTAATGGATCACTGAGTGTGTGATGGGCTAGCTGGTAGTAATGGATCACTGAGTGTGTGATGGGCTAGCTGGTAGTGATGGATCACTGAGTGTGTGATGGGCTAGCTGGTAGTGATGGATCACTGAGTGTGTGCCTGACTAGCTGGTAGTGATGGATCACTGAGTGTGTGCCTGACTAGCTGGTAGTGATGGATCACTGAGTGTGTGCCAGGCTAGCTGGTAGTGATGGATCACTGAGTGTGTGCCTGGCTAGCTGGTAGTGATGGATCACTGAGTGTGTGCCTGACTAGCTGGTAGTGATGGATCACTGAGTGTGTGCCTGACTAGCTGGTAGTGATGGATCACTGAGTGTGTGCCTGACTAGCTGGTAGTGATGGATCACTGAGTGTGTGTCAGACTAGCTGGTAGTGATGGATCACTGAGTATGTGATGGGCTAGCTGGTAGTGATGGATCACTGAGTGTGTGCCTGGCTAGCTGGTAGTGATGGATCACCGAGTGTGTGATGGGCTAGCTGGTAGTGATGGATCACTGAGTATGTGATGGACTAGCTGGTAGTGATGGATCACTGAGTATGTGATGGGCTAGCTGGTAGTAATGGATCACTGAGTATGTGATGGACTAGCTGGTAGTGATGGATCACTGAGTGTGTGCCTGACTAGCTGGTAGTGATGGATCACTGAGTGTGTGCCTGACTAGCTGGTAGTGATGGATCACTGAGTATGTGACGGGCTAGCTGGTAGTGATGGATCACTGAGTGTGTGATGGGCTAGGTCACGTACAGGTGGGTTGTGAGAGGCTCGCGTTCCTCTCCATACTGAGCTGCACTCCCGAATCCCTTCCCTGAGAAACATCTCTGATCTCAGCATAAGCATTGTGTGGGTATTGATGTCCATTAATCTTGCCACCAGGAATCTCATCGTAAGGGTTCTCCAAGTTCCCCTCGTCCGTGCTCACCTGACCGTCCACCATTGTGCTGGCCTCGGTGCTCGGGATGGGAGGAACCATTCTCTGAGCAAATGAATCTGCACCGGAATGACAACAGATCAACAAGATATGCCATTTTGTCTTCTTTCTCTCTCCCCCTGCCCCCTCACCTGCCCCTCCTCTCCGCATGCCCACCCTGCCACTCCCACCCTTCCTCCAAACCACACCCCTTACTCCACCCTCTCTTTCAGCGTGACACCCGTGGAGGACGATCCAGTTCCCTGGGGTTGATAAAGGTTTTCTCTAGCAGTAGCTTCAGACACCAGCTCTAACACCAGTTTCATTCTTCTCAAGACAATCAGGAATACCATTTCTGCCGAGATATGTCACAGTAGCAGCTGCTGGTTTCCTCCTCAGCAAAAGAGATGCAACTTATTCCACGAGTGATATTAGGTCCAACAGAGCGTGTGGCATTAGCAAGCACATGGGCTCATTCTGAAGTTGCCCATGGCTACAGACAGCAAGAAGCATATGAGCTACACCACAGCTTCAAGCTGGCATTATATTGAGTGTGTACATCCATGGCTACAGCCAGTAAGAAGCATATGAGCTACACCACAGCTTCAAGCTGGCATTATTGAGTGTGTGCATCCATGGCTACAGCCAGCAAGAAGCGTATGAGCTACACCTTCAAACTGCTGCTAATTTTTTTAGCTGCAAAGAATGGAAACCGATGTGCAGAGAACCATTCTGCTGCTCCACTGCAGCGTGGCTTCTTCAGGTCCAGCCATCAACAGCTTAGCTCATGTGTGAATCTCCTTGCCATCAACAGCTTATTGTCATGGAGCATACCAGTTGCTAGGTAACAACTCTTACGGTTTCTTTTCAAGGACCAGCTGCTTTTGCTTAAGTCTGATGGGGCCATGCAGATGTAGCTCTCATCGTAAACCTCACCACCCACTGCAGTGCCCAACAAGAGAGGCAGGAAGATGCACAGGTAAGAAGAGTGAGGAAGAAGATAATGGAAGTGGGAGGGTTTGTTAGCAGAGACAAGCGAGGAGGGAGTGGTTTTAGAGGGACACACATACACACACACACACACACAATAACACCAGACGCACATGTCCACATGCATGTATACAGACACACACACATACATACACCAGACACACATGTCCACATGCATGTATACACACACACACACATACACCAGACACACATGTCCACATGCATGTATATCCACATGCATGTATACACACACACACATACATACATACACCACACACATGTCCACATGCATGTATATCCACATGCATGTATACAGACACACACATACATACACCAGACACACATGTCCACATGCATGTATATCCACATGCATGTATACACACACATACATGCACCAGACACACATGTCCACATGCATGTATACAGACACACACATACATACACCAGACACACATGTCCACATGCATGTATACAGACACACATACATGTACACCAGACACACATGTCCACATGCATGTATACACACACACATACATACACCAGACACACATGTCCACATGCATGTATACACACATACATACACCAGACACATGTCCACATGCATGTATACACACACATACACCAGACACACATGCCCACATGCATGTATACACACATACATACACCAGACACACATGTCCACATGCATGTATACACACATACATACACCAGACACACATGCCCACATGCATGTATACACACACACATACATACACCAGACACACATGTCCACATGCATGTATACAGACACACACACATACATACACCAGACACACATGTCCACATGCATGTATACACACACACACATACATACACCAGACACATGTCCACATGCATGTATACACACATACATACACCAGACACACATGTCCACATGCATGTATACAGACACACATACATACACCAGACACGCATGTCCACATGCATGTATACACACATACATACACCAGACGCACATGTCCACATGCATGTATATACACACACATACACCAGACACACATGTCCACATGCATGTATGTATACACACACACACACATACATACACCAGACACACATGTCCACATGCATGTATACACACACACATACATACACCAGACACACATGTCCACATGCATGTATACACACACACATACATACACCAGACACACATGCCCACATGCATGTATATACCACACACATACACCAGACACACATGTCCACATGCATGTATACACACACACATACATACACCAGACACACATGTCCACATGCATGTATACACACACACATACATACACCAGACACACATGTCCACATGCATGTATACACACACACATACACCAGACACACATGTCCACATGCATGAATACACACACACATACATACACCAGACACACATGTCCACATGCATGTACACACACACACATACATACACCAGACACACATGTCCACATGCATGTATACACACACATACACATACATACACCAGACACACATGTCCACATGCATGTATACACACACACACACATACACCAGACACACATGTCCACATGCATGTATACACACACACATACATACACATGTGTACACATTGTCACCATACCTGAGGAGTAGGGCTTGTCCATCTCACTGCAACACACACACACACACACACACACACAACACACAACACACACACACACACACACACACACACTAGTAATACAACAACTGAAAAAATCCGTAATTTAATTTGCATAGACGATTTACTAATTACTAATAGCATAGACCTGTGGCCAGCGCTGTCCTCCAGCCGTCGTACATTGCACCTCAGGCGCCCTCAACCTGGATCCAGCCCCCCCCACTAGGGGCCAGCCCATCATAGTCCCCCTCACTCGGGCATTACCTGAGGTTCCTATTGCGATGTTTGCAGCAGAGGCAGGTTGTTACGCAACATATCAGCATGGTGATGACCGTGAGGATGAGGACGCCCAGCAGCGAGAGGCTGAAGAAGGGGTGTGCCAAGACGGAGCCCTCCAGAGGACTGCCTGAGGGAGGAGGGGGCAGAGATAGACAGCAACATTATATATTATATATATATATGTATGCTCTCAATGAACTCCCAGTTGACATAATAATAACATTACAATAATTCCTGATGGGGGCTAGAGCATCTAGTCGAAACGTCGAGAGAATACAATTTCAAGTTGATTATTGAGAAGGTTATTGCAAAATATATTGCAAAATATAATATAATAATAATAATAATAAATAATTTAATAAATTAAGCAATTACTATATACTACTATAATTAATACTACTATAATTAATAACAATGATGATAAAATAACAACACAATAATCAACTCTGCCTCTACTCATCATTAAATTAAAATGTCAACCCCCCCACCCCTTCCTGGAAACTCGCGGCACATCCAACACACCCACACACATGCCCCTGCTCACAGACTTACTTTTGAAATCGCAGGGCAGGTAAGTGACGACGTTCTCACTCTTGGGCCCCTCCCCCTCATCGTTAAAGGCTGATACCGAGCACAGGTAATAGCGAATGTTAGAAGCGCAATCTGTAGGCACGAAAACCTCCGTGGAGTACGACGCAGAAAAGGTAGAGTTGAAGACAGAGTGAGTGAAAATGTTTCCCCCTGCGGAGACAAAGGCCCCTGCTGGCACAACCTGGTCGACGCTGCAGTAGAGGTTGAAGCCAGTGTGCACCATGGATCTGATGATGGGCGTGGACTGGTCCAGCTCCCATGAGAACCGGAAGCGATATGGCTTGGAATAGTCAAGAATGGCGCTGACAAGATTAGAGGGTGCCATTGTAGGAACTGCAGGGGGTGTGACAATGTGCGTGGAGTTACTGCTTGTGTGTAGGATTACATGTGCATTAAGACCAACCCTAATCCTGCGTGCAAGAGTGCACCTCATAACGGGAAGATCTGGCTGGGTGCAAGAAGGGCTTCCCCTTCTTCATCAGCTCATAGCTCATTACGAGGAAAAAAACAGTTGCATAAATATTGTCTTATTGCGGCAATCTTCTGATCAAGTGAACACAACTAGGCTAGCTTGACTTGCACTCTGCTCAGGATAAACTCACTCAGATCAGGCTATGAACAATTCTGGAAGTGGAGAGTCTATGACCTTCCTATGCCTAGAGGCTCCCACACTCGGCCCAAGTTAGCACCAGTGTCATCTAGAAGGCTAGCAGCGACAATGACGTCTAGAAGGCTAGCAGCGAAGTGACGTCTAGAAGGCTAGCAGTGACAGTGACGTCTAGAAGGCCAGCAGCGACAGTGACGTCTAGAAGGCTAGCAGTGACAGTGACGTCTAGAAGGCTAGCAGCGACAGTGACGTCTAGAAGGCTAGCAGTGGCAGTGACGTCTAGAAGGCTAGCAGTGACAGTGACATCTAGAAGGCTAGCAGCGACAATGACGTCTAGAAGGCTAGCAGCGAAGTGACGTCTAGAAGGCTAGCAGTGGCAGTGACGTCTAGAAGGCCAGCAGCGACAGTGACGTCTAGAAGGCTAGCAGTGACAGTGACGTCTAGAAGGCTAGCAGCGACAGTGACGTCTAGAAGGCTAGCAGTGACAGTGACGTCTAGAAGGCTAGCAGTGACAGTGACGTCTAGAAGGCTAGCAGCGACAGTGACGTCTAGAAGGCTAGCAGTGACAGTGACGTCTAGAAGGCTAGCAGCGACAGTGACGTCTAGAAGGCTAGCAGTGACAGTGACGTCTAGAAGGCTAGCAGCGACAGTGACGTCTAGAAGGCTAGCAGCGACAGTGACGTCTAGAAGGCTAGCAGTGACAGTGACGTCTAGAAGGCCAGCAGCGACAGTGACGTCTAGAAGGCTAGCAACGACAGTGACGTCTAGAAGGCTAGCAGCGACAGTGACGTCTAGAGGCTGCCAGGTGAGCGCGAGCATTGACAGATGCTGCATTCCAGTGTGCCGGAATAAACATGTACTCTGCTCCAGGTCTTCATAAGTAATATTTTCACCTATTTTTGAACTACGATGAAACAAGAGTAGGAATGATCGATAGAAAGAACGGTTGACGGAGAGATGGGTGGAGCAAGGGATGGATAGAAAGATGGAAAGATTGATATGAAGAGGGAGGGAGAGAGGGAGATACACAGATATATATATAGAGAGAGAGAGAGGGAGATAGATAGGGAGAGAGATAAATAGAGAGAGATAAATCAAGAGAGATAGAGAGAGATACATAGATATATATAGATATATATATATACAAGAGAGAGATATAGATAGAGAGAAATATATATATAGAGAGAGAGAGAGATAAATAGAGAGAGATTCATAGATTTATAGATGAATGAGATTCATAGATATAGATATATATAGAGAGATAGTCATAGATATATCTAGTGATAAATAGAGGGAGATTCATAGATATATAGAGTGATAAATAGAGAGATTCATATATATATATATAGAGAGTGATAGAGAGATTCATATATATATATATATAAATATATATATATATATAGAGTGATAAATAGAGAGAGATTCATAGATATAGATATATATAGAGAGATAAATAAAGAGAGATTCATAGATATATATAGAGTGATAAATAGAGAGAGATTCATATATATATATATAGAGAGAGAGAGAGAGATTCATAGAGAGAGAAAGTTAGAAGGAACAAAAATGATGGACATGTACTGTGTAAGTTTATCTTTCAAACAGCCCCTTGTTTTCCCACCAAGAGACCTTCAAGGCCAGTAAAATGAAAGATTGGCATTAAACTGTTGGCAAGGAAACCTACAAGGTGTTGATGATGACAGTCGGGGGGGGGGGGGGGGGGGGGGGGGGGGGGGAACATCCAGTTAGTCTTGCATGGGCGCTCTAATCACGCAATATTTATGGGTGTGGCCACAAGTCCAGCACACATGCACATCCGTGAACATGAACCATTCAAAAGCTTCCATCTTGAAATACACACACATAACTGAGGGAACATCCTTCTGCAGGCCACCCCACATGACTTGTAGGCAAGCACTTTTAATCCCTTTACAAAAACATTAAAAAAAATTCAATCACCTGTTCTTGCCATTCTGAAGCTCATTCTTGCCTCAGGGCCATACCCTCCACCTGTCCTGGCATACACGAACACAATATAGTCTGTAGCCGGTAGCAGGAAGTACGCCACGTCTTGGTAGAACTCCGTCGTCGTGGGAAGGCGATCACTTCGAACCAGATGCATTTCTTCGTAAGGTACGCGTGTCGAGTCCACCCTATCCTGGCTCCTGGGGTCTTCGTAGTAGAAGACAAGGTTAAATGCAACCAGGTTGCCGCTGGGCGGGTCTTCGTTGAACGTCCAATGGAGTCGGATGCTTCTTGACTGCACATCAGTCACATAGACCTGAGTTGGAGACTGGATGGGCGCTGTAATGGAGGCAAGCGTGACATGGCACTAATCTTATTAGAGTAATTAATTTCCAAATTTAAAATAAGAGCACCAATTAGAGCAACAATTCTGCCAGGTCTGTGAAAGTGCACCCAATTATTCATACAGTTAAGTTCCCATGGAAACCACCACCTTCATGGGGGCTTAAACCTCACCTTCATGGTTGCTTAAACTTCCACCTTCATGGGTGCTAAAACCACCACCTTCATGGGTGCTTAAACTTCCACCTTCATGGGTGCTTGCTAAGTGTCCCCAGCCTAACCCTACACACTGGGTGCTTGCTAAGTGTCTCCTACCTAACCCTACACACTGGGTGCTTGCTAAGTGTCCCGAGCCTAACCCTACACACTGGGTGCTTGCTAAGTGTCTCCTACCTAACCCTACACACTGGCTGCTTGCTAAGTGTCCCCAGCCTAACCCTACACACTGGGTGCTTGCTAAGTGTCCCCTACCTAACCCTACACACTGGGTGTTTGCTAAGTGTCTCCTACCTAACCCTACGCTTGCTAAGTGTCCCCAGCCTAACCCTACACAATGGGTGCTTGCTAAGTGTCCCCTACCTAACCCTACACACTGGGTGCTTGCTAAGTGTCTCCTACCTAACCCTACACACTGGCTGCTTGCTAAGTGTCCCCAGCCTAACCCTATACACTGGGTGCTTGCTAAGTGTCTCCTACCTAACCCTACACACTGGGTGCTAGCTAAGTGTCTCCAGCCTAACCCTACACACTGGGTGCTTGCTAAGTGTCTCCACCCTAACTCTACAGCTTGCTAAGTGTCCCCAGCCTAACCCTACACACTGGGTGCTTGCTAAGTGTCTCCAGCCTAACCCTACACACTGGGTGCTTGCTAAGTGTCTCCTGCCTAACCCTACACACTGGGTGCTTGCTAAGTGTCCCCTACCTAACCCTACACACTGGGTACTTGCTAAGTGTCCCCAGCCTAACCCTACACACTGGGTGCTTGCTAAGTGTCCCCTACCTAACCCTACACACTGGGTGCTTGCTAAGTGTCCCCAGCCTAACCCTACACACTGGGTGCTTGCTAAGTGTCTCCAGCCTAACCCTACACACTGGGTGCTTGCTAAGTGTCTCCTGCCTAACCGTGCTTGCTAAGTGTCCCCAGCCTAACCCTACACACTGGGTGCTTGCTAAGTGTCTCCTGCCTAACCGTGCTTGCTAAGTGTCCCCAGCCTAACCCTACACACTGGGTGCTTGCTAAGTGTCTCCAGCCTAACCCTACACACTGGTCATGCAATTGCAGTTAAATCTCACCACCCAAACAGTTACTCCGCCACAGAGACATTTTTCAAGGGATTAGATTTTTGCTGAGGATTATTAACTGAAGGGCTCTCAGGCGGGGAGGAGACAGGGGGAAGAGGGGGAAATATTCGCCAATTTTTTCAGAGCAAACCCCCTCTGCTGTGTTGCTCCCCATCGCACCTATTCATGGATTCTAACTGCGAATATTAAAGCCTTTGACAAAAAATTGGTATACATATATATACACAACTAATAATTAGTGGAAGCTTACGTAATTCATTAGTCACTACGGAGATCTTCGAGCCCGAATGTCCAATGCCGTAGCCATTCATCGAGGCTATCATGCAGTTATATCTGGAAAAGGGTCGCACCGAGAGATTGGTGTGAACAAACACGCTACTGCTGCCCTCAAACTCAAACAGCCAAACAATCCTCCGGATCTCGTTCTCCAGGTCGTCCACGCAAGTGATGACGTAGCCGAGGACTTCGATGCAGTTGTACTTGGCGTCGCAGGAGTGCAGGGCCCACCGCGCCTGCAGGATGATGTTCTGTCGTGTGTTGTCGCTGTGCTGGGGGATGATGGCGAAGACCACGTTCCTGGGAGGGGTGGGCCTCACGTTCAGGTCTAGTGAAGGCAAGGAGGGGTCAGGTTGCTATGGCACGCAGGTATGTGGGTTTGTAACGTATACTCAGGGGCATAAGAATAATGAACAATGACTGCTACTACTACTGCTACTACTACTGCTACTACTACTACTATTCCTACTATATTACTACTACTATTACTATTACTACTACTATTACTACTATATTACTACTACTATTACTACTACTACTACTACTACTACACTACTACTACACTACTACTATTACTAATATACTACTACTCTACTACTATTAACTACTACTATAATACTACTACTACTACTATTACTATAACTACTATACTAACATTACTACTACTACCACTACTATTAAAGCCAAACAAAACTTACTGGGAGGAGTTTCAAATATAATGGCAGTGCTCTGCGGACCTTTACCCGCCTGAGTGGCGGCTGCAATGCTGCAGTTGTACCTGGCCTCACGCATGAGGTTGCCCATCTTGTACGCCAGCGTGGTGTTGGACAGGTTCCGACTGGTCTCTCTCGGGATTCCATTAACGAGGAAATGGCAGGAGAGGAAGTAATGAGAGATGATTCCATTGGCTGATCTTTCAGGCACGGGCCCCCAGCTGAAGTGGGCGGAGGAATGGAGAAAGGCGGAGAAGGATGTGGGAGGGGCACTTGGAGCTGCAGTGGTGTTGACGTGGACAAGAAGAGTAAGAATGTTAATAGAATCAGACTCTATATTATCTACCTCTAATGAGCTTTGCTCTCCCGCCATTAAAGCAGAGGTCGGAACCATATTAGAATCAAACCCTCAGTTTCTGGCCCACAACCCCAGAAGAGGATTGGATTCGAACCGACATTTTCTATTTTCAAAACAGAACGCATTACCCCTGAGCCATCTCTTCCCAATAAATAACCACCCTGGCAAGATTAATATATAAGAGACCCCCCCCCCCCCCCCCCCCCCCAAATAATTCAGGTATATTAGCTAGACCGAGATCGACAATTTTGAGCTACAAGAGAGAATTGTTTTACTTTACACAAGACTCCATTGGGTTGATCTGATCAAAGGAGGCCAGACTTACCCCATTGGTATGTTGTACTTGCACAGTTTTGTTCCCACCCCCCTTTTTATTTTGCAGGCTATTCTTCTATCAAACTGTTGCTTCTTAGTGGTGAAGCTAAGAAGCTGCAAATGTGAGTCTTAGCCGATATGAGTTGTTGTTTTTTTTTTTTTTTTGGGGGGGGGTTGCCATCCACCATTTTAAAAAGTGCATCAACCCAACATCGGGAACACTAGCGCAATCCCTCATGTTCAGAGTAGGGGAAACCTCCGAACAATTACGCTAGCAGGGGTGGATCCAGGAATTTTAGATTGGGGGGTTGATGAACTACAGGGCCATAGCCACGGGGGGTTAAATGCTGCTGAATCATGATCAGATCATTAATCATTTTGCAAGAAAGCACCGTCCTGCACTCCTCCAGCAGGAACCCATCCAGCCACTCCTGTGGAAAAGATACATCGACGACATACTGGTCGTCTGGCCCGGGTCCCAAGACCAACTGGACAAATTCCTGCTCGACATCATGCATTTCTCTTGGCAATTATATAACAAGACATATCATCACCAATATTATTATAACAAGAAATTAAAATTGAACATGGTCTCCTTTGACCATGCACACTGTACTGTGTAATGAATAAGAATATTTATCAGCTTAAAAGAACAGCAGCTAAAGATAAACAGGAAACTATTTTCAGTCAATAAAATTAATAGTGAAGCTTGAAAGAGCCTTCTCGGGTGACACTGCACAAAAGCATGGCAGATATCATCAACTGACACTCTCACTCCATAGCTATTACAGCAAGATCAGAAAAGTGTTGTTCAGTCAAAGTCGACCTTGTATATGTCTTTATCCTCCTGAGTAAACTAAATGATCGTTCTGCTTCAGCACTGGTGATAGGCAGAGTGCAAGCAATGACTAGTAAGCAATGAATGTTTGGGAAAGAGTCAGAGTCACAAGAGCTAAGAGCTAGGAGAAGATTGTTGGGATGGTAGCCTCATCTTTGTCTCGCTTATGCTCCCACAATGATTGCCATCTTCTTAGTTCACTTTTGAGAGACAAGGAACATGGAAGATCTTGTTCCCAGTACAGAAGGTCATCTATATGTTGTGATAGTTGAACACTCGGATTGCAGTTGAGCACTGAAGGCACAAGGCACAAAAGCATATGATTTTGTTTTCCCTCACCTTGAAATCTTTCCTCCAACTGGTTAATGAATGAATCCAGCACTGGTATAGCAATGACTCTCTTGTAATGCTATTTTGCTGATTGACTTGGAGTGTTGCTTCGATTCCATTGAATGCTTGTCTTTCTTGGAACACTCTCACTCACACCAATTGACTCAGCCAGTTCAAGTACCTCACAATACCACAATCTAAAAACGGTGTCAATAGTCTTTCTGGGGTTTTTCAAGCATTCAATCGCTTCAGTAACTTTGTTATAGGCATCATATATATCTTGATCCTGCTTCTGAAGTTTTGAAGCAAGTATTTTTACTTCATCAAGAACATTCTTGGTGATTATAAAAACAGCAAGAGTTTGAAAAGAAGAGAGAGCAGCTTTCAGACCTTGTGCTTTCACTCTTGTCTCAGTATCCCAATTCCAGCTCCCATCTGATGAGCCTAAATTAGGGTAATCAGTAGGACACAAAATGGCATCTAAGAAAGTGATAAGTGGCTCATACATTTCAACACTTCAAAGCATGTATGTCTCTCCACCCATCTTGTCTTACACATTCCTGGAAGCTTTCTTGCTTTTGAAGAAGGAAAGAATTCATTGACTGTAAGTTCAAAAAGGTTTTGTCTCTTAGGGCTGTGAGCTAAAAAGAAGTGTGCTTCATTTATAACTAAAATCAAGTTTCGTACTTCCTGAACAAGACATGCTCTGGCAATTGAAAGATTAAGGCAGTGTGAGTAGCAGTGTGTGTACAGAGCTAGTGGGCTGACCTCCTTGACTTTATATTGGACTCCTGCAATGCTGGATGACATCACAGATGCTCCATCATAAGCTTGCCCTCTAATTCTACAGGGATCTAAAGAAACTGAAGGACTAGAAACTGTTTCAAGAATCTTTCTTGAAATGGATGAAGCATTGGCTCGGTCCAAGTACACAAAGCTAATCAGGCACTCCTTGATATGAGGATCAGTGGGGGAGGACAGATCAACATACCTGAAGCACACAGAAAGAATCTCTTGATTAGAATGAGGATCTGTGGCTTCATCAGCAATGATGGTGAAAGGCAAAAAAAATTCTCGGAGCTGTTCAGTTATATGCTCTCTAATTTTAGATGCATATATGTGAATAACCTCATTTTGAATGGTCTTGCTGGTATACTTCGCGTTCCTTTTAGCTGAGAGAAGGTGTTTGTGTAGGAGCTTATCTGTCTTAGCCAAAAGCTAGAAATTGCCCCTGTTGAGATCTTCATCTGAGAAATCCACTCTGTAGTCAGAGTGGCCTCTGAATGGTAGTGCTTGCTTGCCAAAAACTCTACAGCCAAAACTATCGGCTGGAGAACATGCCTGTTCTCTTCAGCTTGTTGGTTGCTCTGTTTCAATAGCCTTGTATCTATCCTTTCATCTGTTTGGTTAAAATTTCCGAGAAAAAGGTCTACCCTCTCAGCTGCACGGCAATGCATTTGAGTCTGATCATGGCATACAAGTACACCATCCTTGCCAAGTGCTTTTGAGTATGGTTTCTGGTATGGGGATAAAACTAACAAACCAGAACGATTGCCAACTCCAGAAACACTGCCTCTACCCTCTACCCGGCTGCTCTGGAAAAACTATACAATATCTGCAAGGACCACCTGCAAGAACAGTGCTGTATGAAAGCCAAGGAAATTGTACTAACCATCCAAGCTGGAAGGATACACTCCAGGTTTTTCCTACTTTGGTAACCTGATGTGAATGAAGATGATCAGAAGAAGAAGGTTTGGAATGATGAGAAAGATACTGCTTCTTACGATCATCTGGGATATTATTTGCTAATGACCTAAGCTTATCCCAGTTACCTTGAGCGGCTTCAACTATTCTCCCTAAGTCCACCTGTCCACTAGTTGACGGAACTACACTGAGTGATGTAGTCATCGTATCAATTGTTGCTGAGCATAACTGAGAAGCAGTAGTTGGCATTGACAAGGAAGAGCTCGATGTAGTGGTTGTGACTGTCATTGATGGTGATTGAACAAATAAATCTATATCAGTTGATGCACTAGAGTTAATCATCAGCAGTCGTTGACACAGGGATATGGGACCCAGACTCGATTCTACATTAATTAGAAGGCTATTATAAATTGAGCATTCAACTCTTAACCCTTATTGTTCATATACTAGCTGTATATTGTATCTTACCTTTAAAAAAAAAATTTCAGCTGGGTCCAATCCCTGGTTGATGGCCTCTTTCTACTTCCAGGCATGGCAATATTGATGGCAGATGCAAAATGCTATAATATAGTGCACAGCCACATTCCAGGAGTGTGGGTTTACTAGAATTTCATTCATATTTAACAGTTTGTAGTTTAACCTATCTAACAAAGTGTCTATATCTGACATGTGTCTATATCTAACAAGTGTCTACATATTCTAACAAAGTGTCTATACTAACAAAGAAACTGGAGGTGGAGCTAGTGTTTAGAACGTTATGGGGGGGTTGCAACCCCCCCCCCCCCCCCTGGATCCACCCCTGGCTAGTAGGCTGCAGTGTATCTTTAAGAGGACTACGGTCCAGGAACACCTATGTATAACAGCTTAAAGGAACTATGGCATGTTTCTTTAGTACACTACGGGAAGTGCCTAGTATATTAAAGCTAAGTATTAGTATACTACAGGAAGTGTCTAGTATATTACAGCAATTTGTTAGTATACTACAGGAAGTGTCTAGTTTATTAAATCTAGTATACCACACGAAGTGTCTAGTATATGCTACAACAAATTGTTAGTATATACTACAGGAAGTGTCTAGTATATTACATCATACTAGAGGAAGCGGTTCATAGTCCTAATTAGCAGTTAGCCAGTTGACATGCCTACCACAGAGCAAGCTGGTCAGACTGGGAGCTCTCTGTTGGTGCAGAGATGGAAGCTTATGGTGATCAAGCAGCAGCTGCAAGTCTAGGGAGGAGCCGAGCAGGAAATCTTGCAATCACCAACATGGAGTCACATATATGCAATGGCAAGGTCAGTTGGAAGTCATTGGATGTTTCACCCTTCTCCTTCGAGATCTGGTTCAAGCATTACAGAGACAGCACTCGATAGCTTCCCCTAAGCTTCCTGCCATCCTCATGTCTGGGCCTCAGCAACACACGAGAGCTTTGATAACCTCTTTCCATGAAATGTTAACAACTAGAGCTACAGTGTATTTGGTTGGTGTGATCTTATCTTAATTTTTTTGTGTGATCTTATCTTAATTTTTTGGTGTGATCTTATCTTAATTATTGTGCTTGTTAATTTTAAAAAATTAAAAAATTTAATAACTCATTTTACATCAATTACTATTAACAAATCAAATTTTTTTTAAACCAAGCTGTTCCGCTCAATAACCGCAGGCTCCGCCCACCCCACCCCCTACCGCCCTTCAACGGTAATATTCCTCTTGTTCCCCCACTCACACACCCACCATCTGCCGTGGTCTGGAAAGTCACCGAAGCGCTATAGGTGCTAATAAGAGGTCGAGAAGCTGCCTCCTCATTGGTCAAGTTGAGCACGACATTCACAGGGAGAGTGCCGTAACCCAGCACCCGCACCCGCATGCTGTAGCTGGAGAAGGGAGCGAGCAGAGGCAGCGTGTGGTTGATGGCAGTAGTAGCAGACAAGGCCTGGGGGGGAGAGGCTGCCACGAGGCTGGTGTACTGTAGGTGAGGGTTCAGCAAGGAGGAGGAGGAGGAGTTATACGCTAGCTCATACGAAGACACTTCCACACCACAGCTTGCCGGCACCTGCAGAGAAGCAGGCGAGTGCCAAAGAGAGAATGGAGACTCTCTGAAACAACTTTGAAATTTTATATTCATGTGTATATATAGATATGTATGTACATATTTAGAATAATGAGGGTCTAGGCAGTGCATACATGAGTTCTTCCTGATTACTCCCCCCCCCCTCCCCCCCCCCCCCCCCCCACACACACACTTCCCCAATTTGCAATGAGTACACTTGATGCTAAACCTTCACTTGCTCACCGTCCAAGTTACATTGACGAAGGTGGGTCCAGTCGCCAGGACTACGAGCTCAAGGGGAGCCGCAATAGCTGAAAAATAAGGTTGGCAAGGAATGATTATATTAAAAGTATGGCCACAGGTGTCTAGTATACTACGGGAAGTTTTGTATACTATAGTAGGAAGTGTTTGTATACTACAGGAAGTATTTCTATACTACATGATTTGTATCTACATGAAGTGTTTGTATACTACAGGAAGTGTTTGTATACTACATGAAGTGTTTGAATACTACAGGAAGTGTTGGTATACTACAGGAAGTGTTGGTATACTACAGGAAGGGTTGGTATACTATAGGAGGAAGTGTTTATATACTACAGGAAGTATTTCTATACTTCATGAAGTGTTGTATACTACAGGAAGTGTTTCTATACTACAGGAAGTGTTTGTATACTACAGGAAGTGCTGTAATGATGTTCATAAAGTAATAATCTAGACCTGAAAGGGGTTCCAGGGTGTCCATGGATTAGGGGGCAATCCAATTATTATTTTTTACAGTGTTTTTTTTTAGAAGATTATATTAGAACAAAATGGCATACCAGTGAATGTATAGTCCAGGATGTTCTGAGGCATCATTGTTTGTGAAGGTGGAACCTCATGTTGTTGTTGTTGTTGTTGTTGCTGTTTACATAAAACATAGCTCAGACTTCTTATCATTTTCTGGAGAGGAGGAGCCGTGGGCTTCATCTGATTCTCAAGGGGGTCCATGACACCCCCAAAAGATTAAGAACCCCCTCCCCTAGTGTAGTATACGGCAAAGTTTGTAGTTTGCCTGTTGCTTTTAAGATAGGCCACCATAGCATGCTGGTGGGAGTGGAGTACAGAGATGGAAGCTTATGGTGATCAAGCAGCGGCTGCAAGTCTAGGGAGGAGCCGAGCAGGAAATCTTGCAATCACCAACATGGAGTGATACAATTGGCAAGGTCAGACAGAAGTCGCTTGATTTCAAGTTTGGACTAAGTCTATGGCCGGTGTGTGTGTGTGGTTGCTCACTCGCAGGAAATCTTGCAATCACCAACATGGAGTGATACAATTGGCAAGGTCAGACAGAAGTCGCTTGATTTCAAGTTTGGACTAAGTCTATGGCCGGTGTGTGTGTGTGGTTGCTCACTCGCAGGAAATCTTGCAATCACCAACATGGAGTGATACAATTGGCAAGGTCAGACAGAGGTCGCTTGATTTCAAGTTTGGACTAAGTCTATGGCCGGTGTGTGTGTGTGGTTGCTCACTCGAAAGCTTTCAACTCGTAACTGAGAGCAATCTGTCGTTACTTAACTGAGGGACCATGCGCATGATATCGTACAATATGCAACAAGAGCTCAAGTCACATGGTGAGATTCGGCTATATTGCGGACAAGAGAGGGGTGTGGTTTGGATGCAAGCATGCAAGGGCTTGAATTCGCAGGGTGTTTGTCCCGGAACCACCCATGGAGGTATAAAGTTAAAAGCTGTTGCCTGCCTAATCTTAGCACTAGTCGGGTAGTAGGCTTTGAACTAGCCCTAGCTGGTCGGGTAGTAGGCTTTGAACTAGCCCTAACTCTAGCCCTAGTCAGTAGTAGGCTTTGAACTAGCCCTAGCTCTAGCCCTAGTGAGGTAGTAGGCTTTGAACTAGCCCTACCTCTAGCCCGAGTCGGGCTTTGAACTAGTAGGCTTTAAACTAGCCCTAGTCGGGTAGCAGGCATTGAACTAGCCCTAACTCTAGCCCTAGTCAGGTAGTAGGCTTTGACACTAGCCCTAGCTGAGGTAGTTGACTTTGAACTGGCCCTAGCTCTATCCCTAGTCGGGTTGAACTAGCCCTAGCCCTAGTCGGGTAGTAGGCTTTGAACTACTAACTCTAGCCCCAGTCAGGTAGTAGGCTTTGAACTAGCCCTAACTCTAGCCCTAGCCGGGTAGTAGGCTTTGAACTAGCCCTAACTCTAGCCCTAGCCGGGTAGTAGGCTTTGAACTAGCCCTAACTCTAGCCCTAGTCAGGTAGTAGGCTTTGACACTAGCCCTAGCTGAGGTAGTTGACTTTGAACTAGCCCTAGCTCTAGCCCTAGTCGGGTTGAACTAGCTCTAGCCCCAGTCAGGTAGTAGGCTTTGAACTAGCCCTAACTCTAGCCCTACAACATGGAGTAGGCATAGAATATGCAGGGATGTGATGGCAGACATCTCTGTCACTTGATGCTAGCCAAATCTAGACCAGATTCAATATGACAGCTGCTAGTCTAGTAGGGTGGCATTCCAGTGGGCGGCACTAAGGGTCGGTTGCTAGGCTTCACCATCTCATCATATTTATTTAAATGGAGAGATTTTGCATAGATAGGATGTGCTAATGAGGGAACCCCCGTGGATATTAATGGTTGTTACCCTGACCTGGTGTGCTAGTGACTGCAGTAGAGGTCTCGGAGAATGGTCCAACCCCCACTCCATTAGTCGCTGCTATGCTAACTGAGTAAATGGTTCCTGGCACAAGGCCAACCAACTCCACTGCACTTTCGGAAAAATTCTGCACGGTCCACGGAATGTAATCCAAACTGATGATGGTACTTTTTATTGGTCGATAACGGAGGACATAAGACGTGATGGGACGCCCGCCGTTGTTATTGGGCGCATCCCATACCACAGAGAAGGAGTGGCAGTCTGAGTGGGTCACCCTTGGACTGTTGGGAGTGGAAGGCGTACCTGCACGATAGAGAGATGAGAAGGAAGGGGATAGGGTGTGGAGCGTGGGGCAGAGGTCGGGTAGAGGGGTGGGGTGGGGGCAGGGGTGAGTAGTGGGTGGGTACAGGAGTGGGGTTAGGAATAGGGGGGAGGGGTGGGTACAGGGGTGGGGGTAGGAATAGGGGGGAGGGGTGGGTACAGGGGTGGGGGTAGGAATAGAGGAGAGGAGTTGAGAGAGATGGAAGTTCAACTAGTCGCTCACCTACAAACCAACCCAGCCACTCTGAGGCTCCTCTAATCTTATATGACTTATTGGGTGCTTATTTTAGTGTTGAGATATGCACTGGGTGTATCCATATGTCGAACACTGTCTAAGTGCAAAGTGCGTAAAATGTACCAAAATACCACTCTTTCACATTGTACACACACACACACATTCACACACATACATGCACACACATAAATGCACACACATACATGTACACACACACATGCACACACGCACACACATGTACACACACACATATGCACACACGCACACACATGTACACACACATATGCACACACACATGCACACACACATGCACACACACATGCACACACACACACACACACAAGATTACTGAGCAGACCAACATGGTGATACACACTCTAGCTTGTGTGCTGACTCACAGATCGTTTACAACTGAGGGGGGAAGGTTTCATATCAACCATATATACATGAGCTGACATAAATGGTCTGTGAGCCGGTGCAGTCTGTCCCTGTGGATGAGGTGCCTTGAGAAGTGAGCAACAACATCTGGAGGGCATGCCAAGTGGCAACCACCAAAGCCATGGAAGAAGGCAACAAGAAGTGAGAAGGTGAGAGCTTGGAGTAGTGAGCAGCAATGTCTGGAGAGGGAACATGCCAGGAGAGAGCGGGAAAATCTCGTGGGAACACGGAGGGAGATGAAAGCTCTCAGCAGTGCCGGAGAGAGATGAAAGCTCTGAGTAATTAACAACACTGTCTAGACAATCAGCATGCCAGGAGAGAGCAGGGAAGTAGCGACAAGAAGTGACTGATGGTGTAACAACATCGAGTGCCATGGAGACACAACTAGATATACATACATATAATATACATATATTATATACATCACGTCATCTGTGGCTAATCTGATTGGTTAATAACTGTAGGTTACATAGGCGCGTAACCTACACTTTTAACCGAATTTAGTTTAGCGCATATATTATAAGTAAGATAGCCTATACTCCACTCGCGGGTTATGCGCCAGTGTAACCTACTCGTTTGCGCTTTAGCTATTAATGTTCACTGTTCATGAAGCTTTAATGTCATGATAATATTCACTTGATATAATTTATATAGATGTTCTGTGCTGCAGTGTAACCTACTCGTTTGCGCGTAACACTGCAAAATATCTGGGCTCATAAATCCCTGAAGTTGAAGGAGTTTTTGATTATCAGTTGAAGGAAGTTGTTGTTCCAACTCAGCTGCGTGTTTATCTAGCAGTACTTTGTCAATAGCTGGGGCGCCTTGAGTAAAAAATTCTTCCATTTCTAGTTGCTATGTAGTTTAGCGCATGCGCAATGTAGTATAAGTAAGATAGCCTATACAAAAGAGTCGGTTATGCGCCAGTGTAACCTACTCGTTTGCTGTTACATTCCTCGGCTTCGCCTCACAAACTCGGAGGTTACATAGGCGCATAACCGACTCTTTTGTATAGGCTATCCTATACATATATACATATTACTCTACTAAACTAAAGAATACTACACCAAAGTACAAAATACTACACATATATACATATACATACCATATACATATATATATATATACACATACATACATATATGTATACATACATATATAATGTGTATATATATATGCATACATATATACATAAATAATAAAGATTTAGCTATAAGTTCTGCAAGATACTTTGGGTATATACAGAGTTCAAGCATCTGGGCCAGTCAAAGCGCATTTTGTAAGAATGAGCAACAGCTTCAGTTTGAAGAGGTCAAAGTGTGTCATGGAGTTAGAGTAGAGAAGCTGTTCCTACTAGCAGCTACTCCTGCATGGCTGGCACTGCAGATGTTCCCACTAGCAGCTACTCCTGCATGGCTGGCACTGCAGATGTTCCTACTAGCAGCTACTCCTGCATGGCTGGCACTGCAGATGTTCCCACTAGCAGCTACTCCTGCATGGCTGGCACTGCAGATGTTCCCACTAGCAGCTACTCCTGCATGGCTGGCACTGCAGATGTTCCCACTAGCAGCTACTCCTGCATGGCTGGCACTGCAGATGTTCCCACTAGCAGCTACTCCTGCATGGCTGGTACTGCAGATGTTCCCACTAGCAGCTACTCCTGCATGGCTGGCACTGCAGATGTTCCTACTAGCAGCTACTCCTGCATGGCTGGCACTGCAGATGTTCCCTACTAGTAGCTACTCCTGCATGGCTGGCACTGCAGATGTTCCCACTAGTAGCTACTCCTGCATGGCTGGCATTGCAGATGTTCCCACTAGCAGCTACTCCTGCATGGCTGGCACTGCAGATGTTCCCACTAGCAGCTACTCCTGCATGGCTGGCACTGCAGATGTTCCTACTAGCAGCTACTCCTGCATGGCTGGCACTGCAGATGTTCCCACTAGCAGCTACTCCTGCATGGCTGGCACTGCAGATGTTCCCACTAGCAGCTACTCCTGCATGGCTGGCACTGCAGATGTTCCCACTAGCAGCTACTCCTGCATGGCTGGCACTGCAGATGTTCCCACTAGTAGCTACTCCTGCATGGCTGGCACTGCAGATGTTCCCACTAGCAGCTACTCCTGCATGGCTGGCACTGCAGATGTTCCCACTAGTAGCTACTCCTGCATGGCTGGCACTGCAGATGTTCCCACTAGCAGCTACTCCTGCATGGCTGGCACTGCAGATGTTCCCACTAGCAGCTACTCCTGCATGGCTGGCACTGCAGATGTTCCTACTAGCAGCTACTCCTGCATGGCTGGCACTGCAGATGTTCCCACTAGCAGCTACTCCTGCATGGCTGGCACTGCAGATGTTCCCACTAGCAGCTACTCCTGCATGGCTGGCACTGCAGATGTTCCCACTAGCAGCTACTCCTGCATGGCTGGCACTGCAGATGTTCCCACTAGTAGCTACTCCTGCATGGCTGGCACTGCAGAACCTTTCAAAACTGGCCTCCCGCAAGTCTTCATGTGAGAAGAGCCATTCAGAGAGGTGTTGGTGTGATGTGTGAGGTGACAGTGCAGCAGTGAGAGTGGTGTGTGTGATGTGTGAGGACAGCGAGGCAGTGGGAGTGGTGTGATGTGTGAGGAGACAGCGAGGCAGTAGGAGTGGTGTGTGTGATGTGTGAGGAGGAGGCAGTGAGGCAGTAGGAGTGGTGTGTGTGATGTGTGAGGAGGAGGCAGTGAGGCAGTGAGAGTGGTGTGTGTGTGTGATGTGTGAGGAGGAGGCAGTGAGAGTGGTGTGTGTGTGTGATGTGTGAGGAGGAGGCAGTGAGGCAGTGAGAGTGGTGTGTGTGTGATGTGTGAGGAGGAGACAGTGAGGCAGTGGTCATAGGTCTGGTATAATCTGATGGTTGGCCATTGTTTGGTCAATGGTGGAGGTCCATCTGTTGGTAGCTAGTGCTTGGTGGCCCCACGACAGACGGGCTCAGCTTAGGTGGCTCACGTCACATTGCATGGGGAATGAAAAGCGGGTGATTACTCCGTTCTTTCCACATTCTGACCCACCCACCAGGCAGCATTTCAACCTTGAGACATGTTCCAACTTCTCACATCAAGACCAGCTGGAGGACGGTCACTGTGCGTGTGTGTGTGTGTGTGTGTTATTTGGATATCTGACGATTTTTTTTTAACTTAAATTTCCCCCCCCTTCAAACCAGAATGCTGAGTCAGCAGCCAGCAGTCACGTCATGCAACAGCTTCCTTATTATGCTGAGCAAGTCCAAAGCACACGGGCAGAAGTGGCAGCTAAAGTGAACCGTTCCAAGCTGAAGTTAAATTAGCCCTTTATAATCTTTTACACCAGTAGAACCCTCTTATGATTAGAAATTTGTGCAATTACTTCCAGTTAAATAGGAAATACTCGTAGAGTTCTCTTTCAATAAGCTCGTTGTCTCACCCTGACGAAGCTGGGAGCATATCGGTCGAAAAGTTGGCAATAAAAAATCAAAAAGCTGATTGGAAGGGAAATATACGGGATGATGATTAGAAGTGGTGCGATGTGAACTTGGATAAAGTCTGTGCGCACGTGCGTGCAACTCTAATGCCTGTGGCTAAACAGTCCTGCTTGTTTTCAACTGTCTTCATCTGCGTGTTGTTGTCGCTATAGAAACAGAGACGGCTGATGACGTGGTGCAGACAGCGGTGTCCGTTTCCATCTGCAAGACAACACAATTCTCTTGTTAATAAGAAGTAATTGGCAGAGAATTTATTTTCCCATCAGAAGATGCACAAATGGCATCGTGAATTCAGCACCACCTAAAGAAGGCCTACACACAGCGGCCAAATCAGATGTGAAGTTGTCATTCCTGAACTGGTAATTTCATTTGTTCCTTGTGCAGTGAAGTTGTTATTCAAAGCATGTGGCACTGATAGAGACGAACAACTTCTAGACACTGATCTGCATAACAACCTCGGGCTTCTTTATCAGTGGGGGAAATATTGGCTGATTGGCCCTGGCAGCTGATTGGCCCTGGCACAAGCTCGGCCATAAAAATGTTGGCGTTACATCATCATGGTAGACCTAGCCAATTAATTCCTGACCAAGACCCTAACCCTAGCTACTGCCCTGGCCTAACCCTAGCTACTGCCCTGGTCTAACCCTAGCTACAGCCCTGGTCTAACCCTAGCTACTGCCCTGGCCTAACCCTAGCTATTGCCCTGGCCTAACCCTAGCTACTGCCCTGGCCTAACCCTAGCTACTGCCCTGGCCTAACCCTAGCTGCTGCCCTGGCTACTGCCCTGGCCTAACTCTAGCTACTGCCCTGGCCTAACCCTAGCTACTGCCCTGGCTGAACCCTAGCTACTGCCCTGGCCTAACTCTAGCTACCTAACCCTAGCTACTGCCCTGGCCTAACCCTAGCTACTGCCCTGGCCTAACCCTATCTACTGCCCTGGCCTAACTCTAGCTGCTGCCCTGGCCTAACCCTAGCCACTGCCCTGGCATAACTCTAGCTACTGCCCTGGCCTAACCCTAGCTATTGCCCTGGCCTAACCCTAGCTGCTGCCCTGGCCTAACCCTAGCTACTGCCCTGGCCTAACCCTAGCTGCTGCCCTGGCCTAACCCTAGCTACTGCCCTGGCCTAACTCTAGCTACTGCCCTGGCCTAACTCTAGCTACTGCCCTGGCCTAACCCTAGCTATTGCCCTGGCCTAACCCTAGCTACTGCCCTGGCCTAACCCTAGCTACTGCCCTGGAGCTACTGCCCTGGCCTAACCCTAGCCACTGCCCTGGCCTAACCCTAGCTATGCCCTGGCCTAACTCTAGCTGCTGCCCTGGCCTAACTCTAGCTACTGCCCTGGCCTAACCCTAGCCCTAACTCTAGCTATTGCCCTGGCCTAACCCTAGCTACTGCCCTGGCCTAACCCTAGCTACTGCCCTGGCCTAACCCTAGCCACTGCCCTGGCATAACTCTAGCTACTGCCCTGGCCTAACCCTAGCCACTGCCCTGGCCTAACCCTAGCTATGCCCTGGCCTAACTCTAGCTGCTGCCCTGGCCTAACTCTAGCTACTGCCCTGGCCTAACCCTAGCCCCTAGCCCTAACTCTAGCTACTGCCCTGGCCTAACCCTAGCTACTGCCCTGGCCTAACCCTAGCTACTGCCCTGGCCTAACCCTAGCTACTGCCCTGGCCTAACTCTAGCTACTGCCCTGGCCCTAGCCCTAGCTTCTGCCCTGGCCTAACCCTAGCTGCTGCCCTGGCCTAACCCTAGCTACTGCCCTGGCCTAACCCTAGCTGCTGCCCTGGCCTAACCCTAGCTACTGCTCTGGCCCTAACCCTAGCTACTGCCCTGGCCTAACCCTAGGTACTGCCCTGGCCTAACCCTAGCCCCTAGCCCTAACTCTAGCTACTGCCCTGGCCTAACCCTAGCTTCTGCCCTGGCCTAACTCTAGCTACTGCCCTGGCCCTAACCCTAGCTTCTGCCCTGGCCTAACCCTAGCTGCTGCCCTGGCCTAACCCTAGCTACTGCCCTGGCCTAACCCTAGCTACTGCCCTGGCCTAACCCTAGGTACTGCCCTGGCCTAACCCTAGCCACTGCCCTGGCCCTAATGGTCTGATCTCTTTAGTGTTGATAATGTCATCATGATGATGTAATGCTTGGATTGTTATTGCATAGCAGGATATGTATGGAGCATGCTGGTGTGGGCAGGTGCTGTTGATATGCTCCATTTCTGCTCCAAACCCACAAGCAAGTTCTTTGCTCCTTCACATATGGGAGTGGAATAAAGCATGGAATAAAGCATGGTGGGGTGTCTTCCACTGCATCCCATACTTTAGAATATTTCCCCTGCAAATATCACCAAGTGCGAATATTTCCCCTGAAAATATCAACCATCTGCGAATATTTCCCCCGCAAATGTTATCATCCCAAATATTGCCCCAGACCAACCACCTGCAAATATTTCCCCTGCAAATGTTAGTCTGCTCCTGAGAATACCAATCAAGCATCTGCAAATATTTCTCCTGTGAATGTCACCACTTGCGAATATTCGCCCCCTGAAGAACGTCTGGGGGTGTGGTGCGGCTGCCGCTGCATGGCTGCTGGTAAGTGCTGCACATGCAACCTCACTACCTGTGTGGTGACTCTTCCACACAAATAAGCTGCCCCGTTTACAGCTAATGGCTATGTCACTTTGAACTGCGCTTGTAACTTTTTGACCCTTTACCACAATGCAGTTGCCAAACTCCATGTCGCATATTTGCTGGCGTAGAGGTCGAGGTGCAGCTCCAAATCTTCTTCTATGTGAGACTTCCTAACAAAATGTGTCAATTTTGAGCCCAGCATTACTGGGCGTGGTCACAAGTGGAGCATGTGGTAGGGCTAGGCTAGGGCATGGTCACAAGTGGAGCATGTGGTAGGGCTAGGGTATGGTCACAAGTGTAGCATGTGCTAGGGCATGGTCACAAGTGGAGCATGTGGTAGGCCTAGGGCTAGGGCATGGTCACAAGTGGAGCATGTGGTAGGCCTAGGGCTAGGGCATGGTCACAAGTGGAGCATGTGGTAGGCCTAGGGCTAGGGAATGGTCACAAGTGGAGCATGTGGTAGGGCTAGGGCTAGGGCATGGTCACAAGTGGAGCATGTGGTAGGGCTAGTGCTAGGGCATGGTCACAAGTGGGGCATGTGGTAGGGCTAGGGCTAGGGCATGGTCCCAAGTGGAGCATGTGGTAGGGCTAGGGCTAGGGCATGGTCACAAGTGGGGCATGTGGTAGGGCTAGGGCTAGGGCATGGTCCCAAGTGGGGCATGTGGTAGGGCTAGGGCTAGGGCATGGTCCCAAGTGGGGCATGTGGTAGGGCTAGGGCTAGGGCATGGTCCCAAGTGGAGCATGTGGTAGGGCTAGGGCTAGGGCATGGTCACAAGTGGGGCATGTGGTAGGGCTAGGGCTAGGGCATGGTCCCAAGTGGGGCATGTGGTAGGGCTAGGGCTAGGGCATGGTCCCAAGTGGGGCATGTGGTAGGGCTAGGGCTAGGGCATGGTCACAAGTGGAGCATGTGGTAGGGCTAGGGCTAGGGCATGGTCACAGTGGAGCATGTGGTAGGGCTAGGCTAGGGCATGGTCCCAAGTGGGGCATGTGGTAGGGCTAGGGCTAGGGCATGGTCACAAGTGGAGCATGTGGTAGGGCTAGGGCTAGGGCATGGTCACAGTGGAGCATGTGGTAGGGCTAGGCTAGGGCATGGTCCCAAGTGGGGCATGTGGTAGGGCTAGGGCTAGGGCATGGTCACAAGTGGAGCATGTGGTAGGGCTAGGGCTAGGGCATGGTCCCAAGTGGGGCATGTGGTAGGGCTAGGGCTAGGGCATGGTCACAAATGGGGCATGTGGTAGGGCTAGGGCTAGGGCATTGTCACAAGTGGGGCATGTGGTAGGGCTAGGGGCTAGGGCTAGGGGCTAGGGCTAGAGCTAGAGCATTTGCTAGGGCTAGGGCATCACAAGTGGAGCATGTGGTAGGGCTAGGGCTAGGGCATGGTCGCAAATGGGGCATGTAGTAGGGCTAGGGCTAGGGCATTGTCACAAGTGGAGAATGTGGTAGGGCTAGGGCATGGTCACAAGTGGGGGTAGGGCTAGGGGCTAGGGCTAGGGGCCTAGAGCATTTGCTAGGGCTAGGGCATGGTCACAAGGGGGCATGTGGTGACCACGTGCTGTAGATAAAATGCTCTCAATTTTTGGGGGGTATGTGTGAAATGTCTGGAATGTGCTGAGCTATGCAGCTTTTAAGCTTTTAAGCTCAAAGTTGTTGAATTTGCAGAGACGTCTGGGCATAGAAGAGCTGAAAGGGAGTGCCGAGTAAGCAAAGAGCTGGTGCCAGGCGGGAGGAAGAAGACCAAGTAGAGCTCGCTGGCAAGATCATCCCGGTCACATGGAGGTGAGGTCAGAGTTCACTCTAGCTCCTGCAAGCTGGTAGATGACACTTCATTTAGTATATGACTTAAGCTCCGGCAAATGAAATTTACGTTTTTTTAAAATGAAGGTTAACTTTGGGGGGAGGGACTTACGCAGACTCCGGCAAATGTCTGTCTATTAAGAATTGTGGTTGCTAGGTTACACAACAGTCCCACATCACACACTACAACAACTCTCTCTCTCTATTAATCACTCCACCACAGAGCTGAACTATTGGACTCGCCAGAGGCTCTGCTCCTCCTGCACCCAACGACTACACACCAATGTTGTTGTTTTCTTCCCTATTAATTAATTGTTTCCCCAGCTCACCTTCGCAAACGAGTCTGACTTGTTGACCAGAGGAGCAGTTTCCTGGACGGTGAATGGTGTGGTCATCGCAGGATCGCAAATTGAATTCACGCCCAGTGCAATTAGAAGTGAGGACTGCAGCTTCAGAAACATTGGCAGACTTACCTAAGGTAGGTGGAGTAAGATATGCACGCCAACAAGATTAGTAATAATAACCGCAGTGGTGGTAAATCACAGAGGCAGAGTAGAATTGGGACATTAGCGGGAGGACATGATTTGTCGTGTGGATGCTATGCCCTTTTAAGAATGTGTGTGGGGGTATTGCCCTCCTTCCAGGGCCCTCGTCTTCCGGGGGAGAAGGGTGGAGAAGGGTGGGGGGGGGGGGGGGGGGGGGGGGGTGTGTGCTCCTACTGGATCCCATACCACCTGGGGCACCATCAGAAGATAATGAATATGTATTGTGGCGAGAGAACAATGCCTTCTAAGGGTGTGGAGGAGTGTGACAACATCTGAAGGTTGTTTGCTTGAAGAATTTCTTTAATAATAATAATATGTAATAATATATAGAATAATAATGTAATAATAATAATAATAATAATAATAATAATAATAATAATAATAATAATAATAATAATAATAATAATAATAATAATAATAATAATAATAACAATAAAAACAACAATAATAAAAAAAAATTAATCCAGAATGTTGGAAATTATTATCCATTATTATACAAATTATTATGCAGCTAGCCATCAAATAATCGATGTCAGAGTTGTTCTAATTTCAGAGTTCTAATTACAATTCCCCCCCCCCCCCCCCCCCCCCCCCCCCCATATCTTAAAGCATGGGTGTGGTTTTAATGCACCAGCTCTAGGCTAGATCAGAGAGGAATGTGCTGACCTGGCAGCAACTCGCAATGAAATGTTGAAATAAATGTGTAAACTTTGAGATCAAAGTTGCTCTATCACCAGTGCCCTCTCTATTATATTATTAATAAGGTGCTCTATCACCAGTGCCCTCTCTATTATATTATTAATAAGATGCTCTATCACCAGTGCCCTCTCTATTATATTATTAATAAGGTGCTCTATCACCAGTGCCCTCTCTATTATATTATTAATAAGGTGCTCTATCACCAGTGCCCTCTCTATTATATTATTAATAAGATGCTCTATCACCAGTGCCCTCTCTATTATATTATTAATAAGGTGCTCTATCACCAGTGCCTTCTCTATTATATTATTAATAAGATGCTCTATCACCAGTGCCCTCTCTATTATATTATTAATAAGGTGCTCTATCCTCTCTATTATATTATTAATAAGATGCCCTATCACCAGTGCCCTCTCTATTATATTATTAATAAGGTGCTCTATCACCAGTGCCCTCTCTATTATATTATTAATAAGATGCCCTATCACCAGTGCCCTCTCTATTATATTATTAATAAGATGCTCTATAACTAGTGCCCTCTCTATTATATTATTAATAAGGTGCTCTATCACCAGTGCCCTCTCTATTATATTATTAATAAGGTGCTCTATCACCAGTGCCCTCTCTATTATATTATTAATAAGATGCTCTATCACCAGTGCCCTCTCTATTATATTATTAATAAGGTGCTCTATCACCAGTGCCCTCTCTGTTATATTATTAATAAATACCTCTTGCAGTTATTCTGGCCTGGCACTGGGGGAGTGGTACATCTGTAGCCACACCCACTCCCTAGCTGCTTGGGCATTGAAGTGCAACTGATACCTCTCCTGCACACATTAGTGTATGTAGGATGCTACTACTGCTACTACTATTACTACTACTATTACTACTGCTACTAATACATATACTACTACTACACTATTACTATTAATACGATTACTCCTATGCTACTACTCCTACTACTATTACTACTACTACTACTACTACTACTATACTACTATTATTACTACTACTACTCCTACTACTATTACTACTACTACTATACTACTATTATTACTACTACTACTGCTACTACTATTATTACTCCTATACTATACTACTACTACTACTATTACTCCTATATTACTATACTACTACTATTACTACTACTACTACTGTATTGTGTATTGCATGGGAAGAACATGACACTGCCCGCTAATAGTCTTTGGGTAGGTGACTCCCGAGGTCACAAGGTCTATTGGGGGAATAAATCTCTGCGCATGTCCGGCACTGGAACGTGCGCCTCGAAGGCATTCAATGGCTGATTTCAGCAGGGAGAATGCTATCCCGCAGTGAAGCCTGGACATGACTGGAATGCTGACCCCAGCAGGCTCACGTGAGTCCTAGCATCTCATTATTCCAGATGAAGGCTAGAGCATCTCATCGAAACGTCGAAAGAATACAATTTCAAAGTTAGTTATTGTGAAGGCTATTATAATAATTGATGTTAATGTTAATGTTAATGCTAATGTTAATGTTAATGTTAATGTTAATGTTAAATGAGTAACCTGTGAAATCAGGAACAAAATCTAGAGGATGATTGGAGTGGGAGGAGCTGGAACTGAGTGTGGGGGACTGGCTTAACATCTGCGAGGGGACTCACTGGAGCTGAAAACTGTTGAGGAGAGGTAGTTTGTTCTTTGGATGGTCAAAGAAGCTCCACTGGGCTACTGGTAGACACTAACATAAAGTGAAGCATTGGCTACTCATGTGTTCCTCTGCAAAAATGCCCTCGTCCAGATAGTCATCGTCAGAATCGTCACTTGGAGGTCTGTCCAAGTAGTCCAGCAAGTCAAATGGTACCTACTGCAAAGGATATGCCTATTTCAAAGTAGAGAGATATATGAAGAGGAAACGCCAGCTGCTTATAAAAAGAAGCTAAAATGCATTACCACCAAATAATGGGGTTACCGCACTCACTAGAATGAGTTACTGACTGTCAATGAGTTAAATAAAATGGGGTTTATGTAAAATTTAAAGCAAATGTTTGAACTGGTGAACTCAAGGCAAACAAATGCCCTGAGGAAAGAGAACTGGCTGCACTAACAGCTGACAGAGTGATAAACACTCATAGCTACATACACCAACAAGACTCTGGTTCCCCTATTTGCTCTGGTTCTGAGAATCTGGTTCCCCTATTTGCTCTGGTTCTGAGACTCTGATCCCCCATTGCTCTGGTTCTGAGACTCTGGTTCCCTATTTGAAAGAAGACTCTGGTTCCCCTATTTGAAAGAAGACTCTGGTTCCCCTATTTGAAAGAAGACTCTGGTTCCCCTATTTGAAAGAAGACTCTGGTTCCCCTATTTGAAAGAAGACTCTGATTCCCCAATTTGAAAGAAGACTCTGGTTCCCCTATTTGAAAGAAGACTCTGATTCCCATATTTGAAAGAAGACTCTGATTCCCCTATTTGAAAGAAGACTCTGATTCCCCTATTTGAAAGAAACTCTGGTTCCCCTATTTGAAAGAAAACTCTGGTTCCCTATTCGAAAGAAGACTCTGATTCCCCTATTTGAAAGAAGACTCTGATTCCCCAATTTAAAGAAGACTCTGATTCCCCAATTTGAAAGAAGACTCTGATTCCCCAATTTGAAAGAAGACTCTGATTCCCCTATTCGAAAGAAGACTCTGGTTCCCCTATTTGAAAGAAGACTCTGATTCCCCAATTTGAAAGAAGACTCTGATTCCCCAATTTGAAAGAAGACTCTGATTCCCCTATTTGAAAGAAGACTCTGGTTCCCCTATTTGAAAGAAGACTCTGGTTCCCCTATTTGAAAGAAGACTCTGATTCTCCTGTTTGAAAGAAGACTTTGATTCCCCTATTTGAAAGAAGACTCTGATTCCCCAATTTGAAAGAAGACTCTGATGCCCCAATTTGAAAGAAGACTCTGATTCCCCAATTTGAAAGAAGACTCTGATTCCCCTATTTGAAAGAAGACTTTATTCCCCTATTTGAAAGAAGACTCTGATTCCCCAATTTGAAAGAAGACTCTGATTCCCCAATTTGAAAGAAGACTCTGGTTCCCCTATTTGAAAGAAGACTCTGGTTCCCCTATTTGAAAGAAGACTCTGATTCCCCTATTTGAAAGAAGACTCTGATTCCCCTATTTGAAAGAAGACTCTGATTCCCCAATTTGAAAGAAGACTCTGATTCCCCTATTTGAAAGAAGACTTTGATTCCCCTATTTGAAAGAAGACTCTGATTCCCCAATTTGAAAGAAGACTCTGATTCCCCAATTTGAAAGAAGACTCTGATTCCCCAATTTGAAAGAAGACTCTGGTTCCCCTATTTGAAAGAAGACTCTGGTTCCCCTATTTGAAAGAAGACTCTGATTCCCCTATTTGAAAGAAGACTCTGATTCCCCTATTTGAAAGAAGACTCTGATTCCCCAATTTGAAAGAAGACTCTGATTCCCCTATTTGAAAGAAGACTTTGATTCCCCTATTTGAAAGAAGACTCTGATTCCCCAATTTGAAAGAAGACTCTGATTCCCCAATTTGAAAGAAGACTCTGATTCCCCAATTTGAAAGAAGACTCTGATTCCCCTATTTGAAAGAAGACTTTATTCCCCTATTTGAAAGAAGACTCTGATTCCCCAATTTGAAAGAAGACTCTGATTCCCCAATTTGAAAGAAGACTCTGGTTCCCCTATTTGAAAGAAGACTCTGGTTCCCCTATTTGAAAGAAGACTCTGATTCCCCAATTTGAAAGAAGACTCTGATTCCCCTATTTGAAAGAAGACTCTGATTCCCCAATTTGAAAGAAGACTCTGATTCCCCAATTTGAAAGAAGACTCTGATTCCCCAATTTGAAAGAAGACTCTGATTCCCCAATTTGAAAGAAGACTCTGATTCCCCTATTTGAAAGAAGACTTTATTCCCCTATTTGAAAGAAGACTCTGATTCCCCAATTTGAAAGAAGACTCTGATTCCCCAATTTGAAAGAAGACTCTGGTTCCCCTATTTGAAAGAAGACTCTGGTTCCCCTATTTGAAAGAAGACTCTGATTCCCCAATTTGAAAGAAGACTCTGATTCCCCTATTTGAAAGAAGACTTTGATTCCCCTATTTGAAAGAAGACTCTGATTCCCCAATTTGAAAGAAGACTCTGATTCCCCAATTTGAAAGAAGACTCTGATTCCCCAATTTGAAAGAAGACTCTGATTCCCCAATTTGAAAGAAGACTCTGGTTCCCCTATTTGAAAGAAGACTCTGGTTCCCCTATTTGAAAGAAGACTCTGATTCCCCAATTTGAAAGAAGACTCTGATTCCCCTATTTGAAAGAAGACTTTGATTCCCCTATTTGAAAGAAGACTCTGATTCCCCAATTTGAAAGAAGACTCTGATTCCCCAATTTGAAAGAAGACTCTGATTCCCCAATTTGAAAGAAGACTCTGATTCCCCTATTTGAAAGAAGACTTTATTCCCCTATTTGAAAGAAGACTCTGATTCCCCAATTTGAAAGAAGACTCTGATTCCCCAATTTGAAAGAAGACTCTGGTTCCCCTATTTGAAAGAAGACTCTGGTTCCCCTATTTGAAAGAAGACTCTGATTCCCCAATTTGAAAGAAGACTCTGATTCCCCTATTTGAAAGAAGACTTTGATTCCCCTATTTGAAAGAAGACTCTGATTCCCCAATTTGAAAGAAGACTCTGATTCCCCAATTTGAAAGAAGACTCTGATTCCCCAATTTGAAAGAAGACTCTGATTCCCCTATTTGAAAGAAGACTTTATTCCCCTATTTGAAAGTAGACTCTGATTCCCAAATTTGAAAGAAGACTCTGATTCCCCAATTTGAAAGAAGACTCTGGTTCCCCTATTTGAAAGAAGACTCTGATTCCCCAATTTGAAAGAAGACTCTGATTCCCCAATTTGAAAGAAGACTCTGATTCCCCAATTTGAAAGAAGACTCTGATTCCCCAATTTGAAAGAAGACTCTGATTCCCCTATTTGAAAGAAGACTTTATTCCCCTATTTGAAAGAAGACTCTGATTCCCCAATTTGAAAGAAGACTCTGATTCCCCAATTTGAAAGAAGACTCTGGTTCCCCTATTTGAAAGAAGACTCTGGTTCCCCTATTTGAAAGAAGACTCTGATTCCCCAATTTGAAAGAAGACTCTGATTCCCCTATTTGAAAGAAGACTTTGATTCCCCTATTTGAAAGAAGACTCTGATTCTCCAATTTGAAAGAAGACTCTGATTCCCCAATTTGAAAGAAGACTCTGATTCCCCAATTTGAAAGAAGACTCTGATTCCCCTATTTGAAAGAAGACTTTATTCCCCTATTTGAAAGTAGACTCTGATTCCCAAATTTGAAAGAAGACTCTGATTCCCCAATTTGAAAGAAGACTCTGGTTCCCCTATTTGAAAGAAGACTCTGGTTCCCCTATTTGAAAGAAGACTCTGATTCCCCTATTTGAAAGAAGACTCTGATTCCCCTATTTGAAAGAAGACTCTGATTCCCCTATTTGAAAGAAGACTCTGATTCCCCTATTTGAGCTGGTCCTATTTGAAAGAAGACTCTCCTCTGCTGGTTTCTGACTCTGTGATTCAACCAATTGTAGCATTCTCTTCTACTTGTATGCATGTACATATGTGTATGTATGTGTGTATGTGTGTACGTGTGTATGTGTTGTATGTACATGTGCATACATGAATGTATGTGTATACCTATACGGACTGGGTGTTGGTGAAGCCATATATGGGGCTTATCACATTAGACATGGGCGTGGCTTATCACATTAGCCATGGGCGTGGCTTATCACATTAGCCATGGGCGTGGCTTATCACATTAGCCATGGGCATGGCTTATCACATTAGACATGGGCATGGCTTATCACATTAGACATGGGCGTGGCTTATCACATTAGACATGGGCCTGGCTTATCACATTAGACATGGGCGTGGCTATCACATTAGCCATGGGCATGGCTTATCACATTAGACATGGGCATGGCTTATCACATTAGACATGGGCGTGGCTTATCACATTAGACATGGGCCTGGCTTATCACATTAGACATGGGCCTGGCTTATCACATTAGACATGGGCGTGGCTTATCACATTAGACATGGGCATGGCTTATCACATTAGACATGGGCATGGCTTATCACATTAGACATGGGCGTGGCTTATCACATTAGCCATGGGCGTGGCTTATCACATTAGACATGGGCATGGCTTATCACATTAGACATGGGCATGGCTTATCACATTAGACATGGGCGTGGCTTATCACATTAGCCATGGGCGTGGCTTATCACATTAGACATGGGCATGGCTTATCACATTAGACATGGGCATGGCTTATCACATTAGACATGAGCATGGCTTATCACATTAGACATGGGCGTGGCTTATCACATTAGACATGAGCATGGCTTATCACATTAGACATGGGCGTGGCTTATCACATTAGACATGGGCGTGGCTTATCACATTAGACATGAGCATGGCTTATCACATTAGACATGGGCATGGCTTATCACATTAGACATGAGCATGGCTTATCACATTAGACATGGGCATGGCTTATCACATTAGACATGGGCATGGCTTATCACATTAGACATGGGCATGGCTTATCACATTAGACATGGGCGTGAATGCAGCTGCTGTCCATCATCATACTTCCATCATCACACTTCAATGTGCTTGGTTATCTGGTTATTAGCCCCTCCCCCAAGTTCAACATAGTGTAATACTAGAGAGTCACTCCTTCTTCAAACAGAGTGTGTGTGTGTGCATACAATATTCCAATTTAAAAAGTGTGTGTGTGCATGTGTGTGTGTGTGCATGTGTGTGTGTGCATGTGTGTGTGTGTGCATGTGTGTGTGTGTGTGCATTTGTGTGTGTGCATGTCTTGGGTAACCTAGCAACTCCAGTAACTCCAGCCCGGCCTCCTCATTATTGGAATATGTTGTGGCTCCACCCTACCTAACTAACACCAGGCTGTCTTGGAGACAATCGTTCACGCCTCCGCACAGATATGAAAGATATTTGTGGTTTGCCATGCGCCCGCACAAACCCCCCACGTTTGGTTATGAACACGCCCACCTAAAAATGCCGTGTAAACTCACCGGAAGTTCTCACTGCTTGGTCGTACCCGAGCTCCCTGCACGCCACTTGGGAACGCTGCGATGTCCACATGGAGGCATCATGGCAGACAGATACCCACTTTTCATCATCTGGTAGAAAGACTTGCAAGTCCCCCTCGTAGGGAGAGGGTCCATCGGATAGCCTGACTGAATACCCAGCTGTGTATGCAAAGGAAGAAAACACAGTGAACCGAATGACCTCGCACCTCACTTCAAAGGTGTGTGGTATAACTTAATACGACAAAAGGGGGTGTAGTCTAACTACAAGACAACAACACTACACATGCTTATTGCAGTATCGAGGCAATATCTTGAAAGGGGTGTGGCAGCAAAGGGAACATCTTGAAGGTCCTAATATTCATATCAAAAACAAATGAGCTTCGGGATATTTTATTATTTCAAAAATCAAAAAAAATCAAAGTCATCCTCAGCCCCTCATTACGCACGCGTGTGTTGCCCCTCATTACACACGCGTGTGTTGCCCCTCATTACACACGCGTGTGTTGCCCCTCATTACACACGCGTGTGTTGCCCCTCATTACGCATGCGTGTGTTGCCCCTCATTACGCGCGCGTGTGTTGCCCCTCACTATGCACGCGTGTGTTGCCCCTCACTACGCACACGTGTGTTGCCCCTCATTACGCCCGCATGTGTTGCCCCTCATTACGCACGCATGTGTTGCCCCTCATTACGCACGCATGTGTTGGACTTGAGTCTCCTTCAAATAGAGAGCAGCAATGGCTGCCACATTGCCACCCCTCGAGACATAGCGAGTGATTTCTAATGTACTTGCAATAAAAGGAGCATATGCTGCTGCACTTATCAGGTCCTGGCAATGGCCACTTGAATGTCTACACCAGACAAGGAACTGTTCTAGAACCAACAGCAACCATGATCTAAGTTCAACCTCGACTTCTCGGGCTCAGTCTCGTTTGGCCAGATCCTTGACCAGTCGTAGGCAACTCAGTTCAAAGTTTTTAATTTGTGTAATTTCAATATGTCACATCTTGCCTGCAACAAAACTTAATATTTGTCCTTGTTCCAGGTAATGTAGAATCCAGTGTAACTTGACTATGTAATTCGTACCGTGAATATTTTTTCTCGAAAATTAGCATCCTTCAAATAGTTTCACCCTAGATGTTGGTCAGAGTCAAGGATCCAAGCACATACTGGAACTGTTTCTATAGCTACAGAGTGCAAAGGTTGTGCTGTGTAGCGGTAATCATATCCCCTCTACATGACGATTGGTATTCATAGGAAATTCACAAACCAGCTCATGTAAAAACATTTCAGAATCAGTTTCTGACTTCACTTCCCTCCCTCCCTCTCCCTCCCCACAAACAACAACAACAACAACCATGTATATCATTGTGGTTTGCACATCCTTATTAGCAACAGACGAGAGGGCTTTTTTCACCGGTATTGGTGAAAAAAAGGGTAATTGGTGTTCTGATTGCTAATTAATGTGAAATATCGCATCAATAGCCACAAGGCGCTAAGGTGTTTTATTGTAGAAAGTGTATTGGTAACAAGTTCATGTTAGTCCTGGCATCTAAATATTCCTGATGAAGGCTAGAGTATCTCATTACTCCTGGTGAAGACTAGAGCATCTCATTACTCCTGGTGAAGGCTAGAGCATCTCATCACTCCTGGTGAATACTAGAGCATCTCATTACTCCTGTTGAAGGCTAGAGCATCTCATTACTTCTGGTGAAGGCTAGAGCATCTTATTATTCCTAGTGAAGGCTAGAGCATCTCATTACTCCTAGAGCATCTCATCACTCCTGGTGAAAGCTAGCGCATCTCATTACTCCTGGTGAAGGCTAGAGCATCTCATTACTCATGATGAAGGCTAGAGCATCTCATTACTCCTGATGAAGGCTAGAGCATCTCATTACTCCTGATGAAGGCTAGAGCATCTCATTACTCCTGGTGAAGGCTAGAGCATCTCATTACTCCTGATGAAGGCTAGAGCATCTCATTACTCCTGATGAAGGCTAGAGCATCTCATTACTCCTGATGAAGGCTAGAGTATCTCATTACTCCTGATGAAGGCTAGAGTATCTCATTACTCCTGGTGAAGGCTAGAGCATCTCATCACCCCTGGTGAAGGCTAGAGCATCTCATTACTCCTGGTGAAGGCTAGAGTATCTCATTACTCCTGATGAAGGCTAGAGCATCTCATTACTCATGATGAAGGCTAGAGCATCTCATTATTCCTGGTGAAGGCTAGAGCATCTCATTACTCCTGGTGAAGACTAGAGCATCTCATTACTCCTGATGAAGGCTAGAGCATCTCATTACTCCTGGTGAAGGCTGGAGCATCTCATTACTCCTGGTGAAGGCTAGAGCATCTCATTACTCCTGGTGAAGGCTAGAGCACCTCATCACTCCTGGTGAAGGCTAGAGCATCTCATTACTCCTGGTGAAGGCTAGAGCATCTCATCACTCCTGGTGAAGGCTAGAGCATCTCAATATTCCTGGTGAAGACTAGAGCATCTCATTACTCCTGGTGAAGGCTAGAGCATCTCATTACTCCTAGTGAAGGCTAGAGCATCTCATTACTCCTAGAGCATCTCATCTCATCACTCCTGGTGAAAGCTAGCACATCTCATTACTCCTGGTGAAGGCTAGAGCATCTGGTGAAGGCTAGAGCATCTCATTACTCATGGTGAAGGCTAGAGACTCCTGGTGAAGGCTAGAGCATCTCATTACTCATGGTGAAGGCTAGAGACTCCTGGTGAAGGCTAGAGCATCTCATTACTCATGGTGAAGGCTAGTGCATCTCATTACTCCTGATGAAGGCTAGAGCATCTCATTACTCCTGGTGAAGGCTAGAGACTCCTGGTGAAGGCTAGAGCATCTCATTACTCATGGTGAAGGCTAGAGCATCTCATTACTCCTGATGAAGGTTAGTGCATCTCATTACTCCTGATGAAGGCTAGAGCATCTCATTACTCCTGATGAAGGCTAGAGTATCTCATTACTCCTGATGAAGGCTAGAGCATCTCATTACTCCTGATGAAGGCTAGAGTATCTCATTACTCCTGATGAAGGCTAGAGCATCTCATTATTCCTGGTGAAGGCTAGAGTATCTCATTACTCCTGATGAAGACTAGAGCATCTCATTACTCCTGATGAAGGCTAGAGCATCTCATTACTCCTGGTGAAGGCTAGAGCATCTCATTACTCCTGGTGAAGGCTAGAGCATCTCATTACTCCTGGTGAAGGCTAGAGCATCTCATTACTCCTGGTGAAGGCTAGAGCATCTCATTACTCCTGGTGAAGGCTAGAGCATCTCATTACTCCTGGTGAAGGCTAGAGACTCCTGGTGAAGGCTAGAGCATCTCATTACTCATGGTGAAGGCTAGAGCATCTCATTACTCCTGATGAAGGCTGGTGCATCTCATTACTCCTGATGATAGCATCTCATTACTCCTGGTGAAGGCTAGAGCATCTCATTACTCCTGATGAAGGCTAGAGTATCTCATTACTCCTGATGAAGGCTAGAGCATCTCATTACTCATGATGAAGGCTAGAGCATCTCATTACTCCTGATGAAGGCTAGAGACTCCTGGTGAAGGCTAGAGCATCTCATTACTCATGGTGAAGGCTAGAGCATCTCATTACTCCTGATGAAGGCTAGAGCATCTCATTACTCCTGGTGAAGACTAGAGCATCTCATCACTCCTGGTGAAAGCTAGAGCATCTCATTACTCCTGGTGAAGGCTAGAGACTCCTGGTGAAGGCTAGAGCATCTCATTACTCATGGTGAAGGCTAGAGCATCTCATTACTCCTGATGAAGGCTGGTGCATCTCATTACTCCTGATGAAGGCTAGAGCATCTCATTACTCCTGATGAAGGCTAGAGTATCTCATTACTCCTGATGAAGGCTAGAGCATCTCATTACTCCTGGTGAAGGCTAGAGCATCTCATTACTCCTGGTGAAGGCTAGAGCATCTCATTACTCCTGATGAAGGCTAGAGTATCTCATTACTCCTGGTAAAGGCTAGAGCATCTCATTATTCCTGGTGAAAGCTAGAGCATCTCATTACTCCTGATGAAGGCTAGAGCATCTCATTACTCCTGGTGAAGGCTAGAGCATCTCATTACTCCTGGTGAAGGCTAGAGCATCTCATTACTCCTGGTGAAGGCTAGAGTATCTCATTACTCCTGGTGAAGGCTAGAGCATCTCATTACTCCTGCTAGAGCATCTCATTACTCCTGGTGAAGGCTAGAGCATCTAGTCGAGACATTGAGGTAAAAATTCGAGTTGATTATTGGGAAGGTCATATTTCATTATGTCAACTGAGGGTTCGTTGATTGTTTTGGTAATGGTCTTATAATCGTAGACTTTTAATGTTTTTCATGACAGGTACGAATAATATGAGGTCATACTTGTGGGGGCATAAGAGGAACGACTGTGGGGGCATAAGAGGAACCCTGTTCTGTCTATCCTGCTCGCTCCTCAATACTCAACAACGATACACACGGCAAAGGACAGATCTAAGTAGAGATAAGGAGGGGTAGTCAAGGGAGAGGGTAAGGAGTACGAGAGGAGGAGGAGGGAGAAGTGGATCTTTTGACTTTCTCGTAGAACTGGATGCTAACCCATTTGCTGCAGAGCAATGGCTTCACCCCACACCTTCTTGTCCATCAAATCACCAGCAGCTAAGAATAGAATTAAAGGAAGTACGACGCACAACAAACGTCGATATTTCCCCTGCTCCAGGCGGCAAGCAGTGGCCGTGTAATCACTAGAGCCACCCTCAGAGAGGTCGCACACAACCACACACCCAGCCAGTTGCCCTAAGGGCACACAAAGTGTCGCTCCATTTTGCACCCCATATATTAAAAAAATTAAAAAAATTATATTAATTCCATAACAGCTGGTTGCTAATGGCAGCTCATTACAGTATGTGAAGTACTCCAACGTGGAGTGCCAAATTTTACTGTCCAGCATATGTTGTGAGCATCAGCTCGCAGAGTCAGCATTCCTCCATGGCAAGTGGCATGGTACCCCCTGGTGAGATGCACTCTGGGCTGTGCTCTCCAACGGTTTGAACCGCCAGCCATTCCTTCCAACCATTCCAGTGGGCTGCCCTCGCCCACAGAGAGAAACTGTGCGCACATACGTATGCTGGTTGTTAGGTGGGTACTATTAGCTAGGCGTAGAGCTTAAACTTGCCAGCTATTATAGGCACAATGGTGATTGGTATCTATGACTCAGGGAGGGCATTCTGTCAGTTCACAGCTGGAACGTCCGGAATTTCTCTCTCACGCCAATTAGATGGATTTACACACGATAATTAGTCAATAACAGCACCTCCTTTGCGGTATTTAGGACTCACCTCAGCTCTAATTGGCCACATTTTAATTAGTGAGCACTGATCAGCACCAGCTTGTGTGAACAGTGAATATTGGCAGCCTTGAATGAACAAGTACCCACTAGAGCCGGTGCCAAGCTCGCCATAGAGGTGATAATGCGCTGCAAAAGCTGACAGACAGCGTGCACAATGTGGGAAGGGCCTAGGCATGAATGAGAAGCTGAGGAAAAGCATTAGAAGAGGAATGCTCGTTATGTCTGCCTAGTAAGCTGCAGTGCAAGCACTACAGATAGATACATAGGTTAGGTAGATAGATAAGATAGATAGATAAGATAGATAGATAGATAGATAGATAGATAGATAGATAGATGGATGGATGAATCTGTTTGTATTGTTAGGGTCTTGGTCAGGAATTAATTGGCTAGGTCTACCATGATGATGTAATGCCAACATTTTTATGCCGAACTTGTGCCAGGGCCAATCAGCCAATATTTTCCCCACTGATAGAGAAGCCGGTGGTTGGTAGGCAGGTAGATAGATAGATAGATAGAGAGAGATGGAGGATGGATGGATGGATGGATGGATAGATAGATAGGTAGGTAGATAGATATAGATAGATAGATAGATATATAGATAGATAGATAGATAGATGGATGGATGAATGTGTTTGTATTGCTTGAATATTTAGAGCATTACATCTAATTCTTTGCAAGATTTCAAGTCACTCGTCCATCCTACTAATCATCATGAATCTTTCAAAACAGAAGCTTAATTACTGTTTGTACCATACTGGCATTTTATTGTACTTTCCACCTCGGGATAATGGATGGAACCGTATTCCTGGTGACAGTAGCTGAAATAGGTTATGTGCTGGATTGCAAGTGTCCTGATCGGCAGGTAGGCCAAGTTCCAGGATACATGAGAGGACATGGAGAAACCGGTCACTCGGGTTGGTCAGGTTTTGGCCAGACCAATTTTAGTGAGTGAACATGTGCAGTTATTATTGCTTGCTGCTCTTCAGTGAACCTTGTCCACGGTCCTGGTTCCAGCAGTGGCCATGACAACCACACCACCATCAACCAGGTGGTCTCTTGTTTTTGTAGCATTTTGCATTTCTGCTCTGAAAACTCCAAGAGGCTGGAGAGAACAGAGTTTTGCACAATTTTAGCATCACCATGGCCACCATGGCACATGCTAGGCCACACTCAGATCCTCAACCAGACTCCATTGCAAGGGGGGGAGGGAGTGTGGGAGAAATACCCAAGACCTTGCTTGTTCTCCTGCCAGGGCCAGTCCACTTGCAGAAAACCTTCTTTTAAAAAAAATTCATCTATCCCTCGCATTGCCTGAATAGAAGCAGATCATATTCAAGTGTTGTAATGCCTTCAATCTATAATTTTTTTTAAATGACATGTTGCATCACTCGTGCGTGGGCATATTGTGAATCATCTTTTAGGAGCCGCCCCTCCACTCAACCTCCCCTCCACTAGCAACCTTCCCTCTAGCCTCCCCTCCAGCCTCCCCTCCAGCCTCCCCTCCAATTATATCATCACCAAATTTACAGCTAGAATTTCCCCCATCATCAGAAACCAGATGCAGTAGTTGCAGTTGGTTCTGCTCCCCTGAAGCAAACAGTGCCTCGTCAGACTAGCTCCACGGCAAAACTTATGGCAGAGTCATCCATAGGAGCACCTCCTTTCTCAAAGGTGAAGGTATTCAGGGTAAGCATGCACAGCCTTCCCTCAGAAGAAGAGCTTCCAGAAACAGCAGATCTAACCATCACAGATGGCGGCTGCGATGAAGGAGGGCAGACATTCTTCATCCTAGCTGAACTTGCACAATAGTACTGGCCCTTGCAATAGAGTTTGCAGAGAGATGGGAATGAAACTAGGGACACTTGGTAGCAACTAAAGTGAGGGCTGCTGGAAGATAAAAGTTATTAACTTTATGACTTGGTAATGATTTGACAGATCTGTGATATTCTACAGGAACCTCCCACAGTTGGGGAGTGGGGGGGGGGGGGGCATTCTATCAAAGGAGGACAACTTCTTAAAACTAATTGATTGGGAGCCATTATCAATTTGCACCACTACCAAAACCAATTAATTCACCTACCCCATAAAAAATATAAATTATATTATAAACATCTTATGCAGTTCTACTTCACCCAGTAATGGAGTGCTCACAACTACCACCCCGTACAGCAGATGTAATTACCATTCATTAAGCTGTAGCTCAATTAAAAGTTTGTTAACTGTCGGCAATTTCTGAAGGTACAGGGGGAGGAGGAGGGAGGGGGGAACCCCTGGTCCCAAGCTCCTGGGGACAAGGTAGGTAAAGGGTGGTTTCCACTGTGTAGAGTGAGTGAAAGATGAAGGAGGTGCTGGCATTGTCAATACACGGCAGGATAGATAGATAGATAGATATTTTACCTCAAACTGCTCAGATCAGTACAGGCCTACCCACTCCAAATTGGGTCTACATGTCTGCACAAGTTAACTAGATTTGAAACTTGGCTGCTGCTGTTTGAACTTCAAGGTTGTCAAGAGGGTCCTGGTGAACCCAATTGGACCGACTCTCGAGTTGTTGTGTCTGGGCCACTTGTGTGCGGCCTACACGGTAAGCAGGAGGTGCCAACAGTTGGCCTGCACACCGCAAGCTAAGCAGGAAAAACCGCCCACTTGGTCTCTTGTAAGTTTGGCATGATGACTACACAATTGAAGTTTGGACTACCAAATTAACTGGTTTGAACTCCACGAGCATTTACAAGAGATCAAGTGGGCGGTGTGGAGGTGCTTATGTAGAGGTGCAGGTGTGGAGGTGCACATGTGGAGGTGCACATGTGGAGGTGCACATATGGAGGTGCACCTAACATTGCCTAGAAGGCAGGATCTGCCAGCTGCACACAATCGTTGGGGTCCCATGAAGCAGAGACTAGGCACCAGTAGCTGGGCTCCCCATGAAGCAGAGACTAGGCACCAGTAGCTGGGATCCATATGAAGCAGAGACTGGGCACCAGTAGCTGGGCTCCCCATGAAGCAGAGCCCAGGCACCAGTAGCTGGGCTCCCCATCAGTGCCTACGCACCAGTAGCTGGGCTCCCCATGAAGCAGAGACTACGCACCAGTAGCTGGGCTCCCCTTGAAGCAGAGACTAGGCACCAGTGGCTGGGCTCCCCATGAAGCAGTGCTTAGGCACCAGTAGCTGGGCTCCCCATGAAGCAGAGACTAGGAAACCTATCTATTATGGCTGGTTACTCAAAAAAAACTGTCGAACATGTCAATAATAACACTGCCCTCTGCAAGTTTCATCATTTCAGCACCTGCTGTGTCCCCCCCCCCCCCCCCCTCCTAATAGTATAGGGACGAAGGCAGACATGAAGCAAGCTGCTTGCCTTATGAGAGCTTCACATAACTAGCGTAGTTCTCAGTAATGCTGCCAGGTTCCATTATTTGTGTGCTACCATCGGCAACACGAAAAACACATGCGCAGGAAATTCCCTTAAAAAATGGCCACCTTTGGTCGCTAATAGCCTAAGAGGAGCCAAATCACTTCATTCCCAAAAAGCAAAAACAATTGGATTTTTTTAGGGGGTGAAGACCTCCTGGGGGTGAGGGGTTCCTGAACCACACAAAGTTTAGTATGTGCGTTCCTTCCTGAGTCACACACACACACACACACACACACACACACACACACACACACACACTACTATAGGAGCACAGAGTAATCAAATTTGCTTTTGGCATCACATCAAAGGGAGAAAAATTGCCCCAGAGTAGACTTGAACAAACAGAAGTCTGAAGGCAGAGGCTCAAGGTTAGGACATACCAATTGAATTATTGCACACACTGAGCCTCAACAGTTCTATATCATTCCTCATTTTTTTAAATTCGTGCTTAACTCGACCACTCCTCTCTTTAAAACGAACCAAAGAAATATTATGGAAGGCCAAATAAGAAACCACTTCTTTTAGCCCAATGAGAGATCAATAGGGTGTGTCCTTCCTTAGTTACGATTGACAGACCAATCAGGAAGCAGCTGCAAGTGCCAACCTGGGTATAGAGTAGGATACACGAGCTAATTCTTTGAAAGGGCGGACTCAAACAGTCAGTCTCCCCCGCAGGTGGTCGTTCAAGTATACGCTAAAAGTGGTTTTGGGACTTGAAATGCTCTTGTACACAAGTTGTTCAATATCCTATTAAGCATTACCCTATAAGCTGGCTGCTGATAAGCAGGTATCTGCGGCAAGCTGGCTGTTGATAAGCAGGTGTCTGCAGCAAGCTGGCTGTTGATAAGCAGGTACAGTATCTGCGGCAAGCTGGCTGTTGATAAGCAGCAAGCTGGCTGTTGATAGGCAGGTATCTGCGGCAATCTGGCTGTTGAAAGCAGGTATCTGCGGCAAGCTGGATGTTGATAAACAGGTATCTGAAGCAAGCTGGCTGTTGATAAGCAGGTATATCTGCGGCAAGCTGGCTGTTGATAAGCAGGTATCTGAAGCAGCTGGCTGTTGATAAGCAGGTATCTGTGGCAAGCTGGCTGTTGATAAGCAGGTATATGCGGCAAGCTGGCTGTTGATAAGCAGGTATCTGCGGCAAGCTGGCTGTTGATAATCAGGTGTCTGTGGCAAGCTGGCTGTTGATAAGCAGGTATCTGCAGCAGCTGGCTGTTGATAAGCAGGTATCTATGCAGCAAGCACCTCCTTGTTTCAGTCAAGTGTCTACTTTGGCTTTGGTTCCCCCATCCATTTGTCAAGCCATGGTTGTGACTACGTCTCCTCCTGCTCGAAGGTCAGAATTGCTTCCCTTGTTCGAGATAGATCCATTTATCCCCCCGTAGATGTGATCATACGACACCCTCCAGGCTCTGCTCTGCAACAGCTCAACCATCCTCCAGTCTGGCTAGCTCAATACACGTATACTTATTGATCGCATCTGCACATGGGCGCTGCTTGTTAAGCAGCTGCCCAGTCTCACGTGGCGGCCATTTTCTTGCTTTGCTGACTGACTCCATTAGCACCCTGCCAGCTTGGATGGTATTTTTCTTTTAACGAACACGCTCACAGGGAGCGAAAATCCTCGCAAACAAGCCACCATACAAGCCACCATTTTAAGCACTGCCTTGCTGGAGAAGGATCGCAGAGGTCAATGCTCGTAATCTTATAGTGTTACTATTACCTATTTTCTAACCTGCACATATGACTCCGGCATGTCTGGAGTGCTGCTCGTCCTGCTGCCCAGACACCACATCGTAGCTGCACTCGGAGAGAGAACTCTCCTCGCCACCACAAGCCACATTCCGGACATGGACCACCACGACTCCACGGACCGGTTCGAAGAGATGTCCGGTTGTGAAGTTCTATAAATAATGGTGAACCAGTTGTTCTATAAATAATGGTGAACCAGTAGTTCTATAAATAAATAATGGTGAATCAGTAGTTCTATAAATAATGGTGAATCAGTAGTTCTATAAATAATGGTGAATCAGTAGTTCTATAAATAATGGTGAATCAGTAGTTCTATAAATAATGGTGAACCAGTAGTTCTATAAATAATGGTGAACCAGTAGTTCTATAAATAATGGTGAACCAGTAGTTCTATAAATAAATAATGGTGAACCAGTAGTTCTATAAATAATGGTGAACCAGTAGTTCTGTAAATAATGGTGAACCAGTAGTTCTATAAATAATGGTGAACCAGTTGTTCTATAAATAATGGTGAACCAGTAGTTCTATAAATAATGGTGAACCAGTAGTTCTGTAAATAATGGTGAACCAGTAGTTCTATAAATAAATAATGGTGAACCAGTAGTTCTATAAATAATGGTGAATCAGTAGTTCTGTAAATAATGGTGAACCAGTAGTTCTATAAATAATGGTGAACCAGTAGTTCTGTAAATAATGGTGAATCAGTAGTTCTATAAATAATGGTGAACCAGTAGTTCTATAAATAATGGTGAACCAGTTGTTCTATAAATAATGGTGAACCAGTAGTTCTATAAATAATGGTGAACCAGTAGTTCTATAAATAATGGTGCACCAACAGTTCTATAAATAATGGTGAACCAGTAGTTCTATAAATAATGGTGAACCAGTAGTTCTATAAATAATGGTGAACCAGTAGTTCTATAAATAAATAATGGTGAACCAGTAGTTCTATAAATAATGGTGAACCAGTAGTTCTGTAAATAATGGTGAACCAGTAGTTCTATAAATAATGGTGAACCAGTAGTTCTGTAAATAATGGTGAACCAGTAGTTCTATAAATAAATAATGGTGAACCAGTAGTTCTATAAATAATGGTGAATCAGTAGTTCTGTAAATAATGGTGAACCAGTAGTTCTATAAATAATGGTGAACCAGTAGTTCTGTAAATAATGGTGAATCAGTAGTTCTATAAATAATGGTGAACCAGTAGTTCTATAAATAATGGTGAACCAGTTGTTCTATAAATAATGGTGAACCAGTAGTTCTATAAATAATGGTGAACCAGTTGTTCTATAAATAAATAATGGTGAACCAGTAGTTCTGTAAATAATGGTGAACCAGTAGTTCTATAAATAAATAATGGTGAATCAGTAGTTCTATAAATAAATAATGGTGAATCAGTAGTTCTATAAATAATGGTGAATCAGTAGTTCTATAAATAATGGTGAATCAGTAGTTCTATAAATAATGGTGAATCAGTAGTTCTATAAATAATGGTGAACTAGTAGTTCTATAAATAATGGTGAACCAGTAGTTCTATAAATAATGGTGAACCAGTTGTTCTATAAATAATGGTGCACCAACAGTTCTATAAATAATGGTGAACCAGTAGTTCTATAAATAATGGTGAACCAGTAGTTCTATAAATAATGGTGAATCAGTAGTTCTATAAATAATGGTGAATCAGTAGTTCTATAAATAATGGTGAATCAGTAGTTCTATAAATAATGGTGAACCAGTAGTTCTATAAATAATGGTGAATCAGTAGTTCTATAAATAATGGTGAATCAGTAGTTCTATAAATAATGGTGAACCAGTAGTTCTGTAAATAATGGTGAATCAGTAGTTCTATAAATAATGGTGAACCAGTAGTTCTATGGTCATTGTGGTGTATCAGTGTTGCTACAGTTATCGTCAAGAATGCTGCATCAGCGTATTTGTATGCACTGTATAATTCTAGCACTGAACAGTCCCACTTAGTCACCGAAGCTCACTTGCTTGGTAGATACCATAAAAAGCTCACTTGCTTGGTAGATACCATAAAGAGCTCACTTGCTTGGTTGATACCATAAAGAGCTCACTTGCTTGGTAGATACCATAAAGAGCTCACTTGCTTGGTAGATACCATAAAGAGCTCACTTGCTTGGTTGATACCATAAAGAGCTCACTTGCTTGGTTAATACCATAAAGAGCTCACTTGCTTGGTTGATACCTCACTTGCTTGGTAGATACCATAAAGAGCTCACTTGCTTGGTTGATACCATAAAGAGCTCACTTGCTTGGTTGATACCATAAAGCTCACTTGTTTGGTAGATACCATAAAGAGCTCACTTGCTTGGTTGATACCATAAAGAGCTCACTTGCTTGGTTAATACCATAAAGAGCTCACTTGCTTGGTTGATACCTCACTTGCTTGGTAGATACCATAAAGAGCTCACTTGCTTGGTAGATACCATAAAGAGCTCACTTGCTTGGTTGATACCATAAAGAGCTCACTTGCTTGGTTGATACCATAAAGCTCACTTGTTTGGTAGATACCATAAAGAGCTCACTTGCTTGGTTGATACCATAAAGAGCTCACTTGCTTGGTAGATACCATAAAGAGCTCACTTGCTTGGTAGATACCATAAAGAGCTCACTTGCTTGGTTGATACCATAAAGAGCTCACTTGCTTGGTAGATACCATAAAGAGCTCACTTGCTTGGTTGATACCATAAAGAGCTCACTTGCTTGGTAGATACCATAAAGAGCTCACTTGCTTGGTTGATACCATAAAGAGCTCACTTGCTTGGTAGATACCATAAAGAGCTCACTTGCTTGGTAGATACCATAAAGAGCTCACTTGCTTGGTTGATACCATAAAGAGCTCACTTGCTTGGTAGATACCATAAAGAGCTCACTTGCTTGGTTGATACCATAAAGAGGTCACTTGCTTGGTTGATACCATAAAGAGCTCACTTGCTTGGTTGATACCATAAAGAGCTCACTTGCTTGGTTGATACCATAAAGAGCTCACTTGCTTGGTAGATACCATAATTTCATGATTCCCATGCCACTAGAGTCTTGCTAATGAAAAATTAACATCCATGATCAAAGGACCTATCCTCACTCCACTTAAACTGATGTGCATTAATGTGTATTGCATTGTGTCCTAGGAAAATAAATCTTCAAGTCTGCGCATTCGTTGTGTCCACACTAGCACCAAAATAAACCATATGAAGCAAAAATACTCAGCCTACCAAAGTCAGTCAAAATCATATACTATATCTGTAGTTGAGATGGAGTTTGTTTTTGCGTCCTTTTCTTGCTGATCAGCTACCTACAGATGCGCAGGAAACATTTTCTGCAGAGAAGAAAGAGGAGAGAGCTGAGGGAAAGGCAGCACCAACGAAGGTTGCGACTGCACAAACTTCAGAAGTGCAGATGCAGGGTGTAGGAACATAGCAACAGTCCTCTAGCTATGTAGTTGGTCTAGCTAGCTACTCTAACTAGCTAGTTTGGCCGCAGCCACAAATAGTATACAGCTAGCTCCAAAATTCCAAACGCTAATGAAACTCTTTTCAACACACATTCGTGTAGTTATTTAAACGCTTTAATTTGATGCTCTGATTCAACTCAAACCACTTCTCAAGGTGGACCAGAATAATGCACATTATTCTAATTCTAATTCAGTGTAGGCACGACCAATGTGCATTAATATGCATTGGCTTGTGCAGTATGGACAGGCCTTAAGGTTCACTTGCATGCATGGCCAATAATAATAATAATATTAATAATAATAATAATAATATTAATAATAATAATAATAGTAGTAGTAGTAGTAGTAGTAGTAGTAGTAGTAGTAATAATAACAACAACAACAACAACAACAACAACAACAATACTACTACTAATAATAATAATATAATGTTTCTTAAAAGCCAATTTACCAGCAACAAAATCCTGCATTACAAATCATGATGACATCATCAGTAGATCAGATTGACTTAGCCACTGCCCTGGCCCTAACCCAAGCCCTAGCCACTGCCCTGGTGGTCCTAACCCAAGCCACTGCCCTGACTCTAATCCTAGCCCTAACCATTGCCCTGGCCTCCCTAACTGAAACCCTAACCCATAACCAATCAGGGCTGTGCCATGGCGCAGTAGCTTCCTGACTACCTTGGCAGCTGGGAAGCCTAACTGTCTGCAGGTGACAGTGGCGTCCCGGATATCCCACTGGTCGTCAAGTAGCACACCCCACTCTCCATCAAGCAACACTTCCACGCGTCCTTCAAAGGGTGTGGCACCACCAATCAGACGCACCGACATCTCAGCTACATGAAAAATATTATCAGACAGAAGGAGTGAAAATTAGCATGTGGTGCAAAATCCTTGCCAATTGTTATTATGTTATTATTACTACTAACTACTAGTAACTACTACTATCCTTATTATTATTATTATTATTATTATTATTGTTATTATTATTGTTGTTGTTGTTATTATTGTTGTTGTTGTTATTACTATTGTTGTTGTTGTTATTGTTGTTGTTGTTGTTGCTATTGTTATTATTATTACTATTATTATTATTACTACTACTACTACTATTACTATTACTTTTATTATTGTTGGTGTTGTTGTTATTATTATTATTATCATCATTAATCATTATTATATTATTTTATTGCGATGTTTTGTTCTGGTCATCAGGGTTTCATCCTTGGGGGGGGGGGGATTCAACCACCCACCCCCCCCCCCCCCCACCCACACACACACACACACACTCAGGATCTTAATTTTCACTGATACCAAAGTTCAAATGCAAGATGACGGTGTAGAATTTCTATTTTACAGCCATGGACATTAACAGTATCAGGATGAGATCTTCTTAATACTATTCCACTAGCCTGGGGCTGATCAGAGTGCAGCATTACTGTAACTAATATAGAGAAGAGACAATTGGTTGGTTACGCAGTTTACACCAACACAGCAAGCAACACGTATTGTTAACTCTATTTTCAGCCATCCACAACGAAGGGCATTTCCTCACTGTGATAGTGAATTATTAATTACAAACTACCTTCAACATGCATGGGAAAACAAATATAAAGCATATTGAATGGGCTATATATATATTGGTATATGAATCAGGACCATAGCATAAATCTTATAATAAAACGACGTCAGACCCTTTCACATCATCCAATCAAGTCGGCATAATTCCCCCCCCCCCCCCCCCCAATCATGTAATGCAGCTGCAATTAGCACTGACTAATATCTATCTGCATACCGTTCCTGCTGAAACCCCCCCCCCCCCCCAACACACAATTATTGTAGTATAAGATTAAAGTTGCGTATTGATTTTGAGACGGGCTACCGCTAAGTGTGCTGGTGTGTGTGCAGCTTTCTGTTGGTACAGAGATGGAAGCTTATGGTGATCAAGCAGCAGCTGCAAGTCACCGACTTTGCTGCAAGAACGACGGAGGAGCCGAGCAGGAAACCATCGAATCGCCAACATACATAAGTGGCACAATTGGCGAGGTCAGACAGAGGTCACTAATAAGTAACACGCTCTGGGCTGTAGCTCCTGTGACTGCTTTCAAAGAGGTTGAACCTCAACGCCAGACACCAACTCCCCCAGCCACACACACCCCCTCCTTGGCCCCCCATGTGAACTCCTCCCCCATCCCCCCTTGCCCCCCCTCCCTCCCAGGTTACATATAAGCCAGGAGGGCATATACAATAGCAAAATATGATATAAAAAGTGCTGATAGGGTGTTGCAGTTTTGGCGTGGTCAGTCTGAGCTCTGAGCAGCATACTTTGCGCACCTGGGTTATCTGAAAATGGTTTGCATGTGCTTGACCATACCTAGTTCTTGTTACCTGCTGAATGCTTGGGCTATCTCTGCCTAGTCCAGTGGCTGGCCATGTTCAGAGTTTTCTTCTCATATTGTCACTTTGTCTATTGTAAATTCAAAAGCTTCACCTTCTTGGAAGCTGTTAGACCTGCTCTCTCCCCCTTAAAAAACTCAAGGTGCAACAATGCTGCTGCTGCTGTTGTTGCTGCTGTTGTTGTTGTTGCTGTTGTGTATGTGTTTCTTTGTGCATACATGTGTGTGTGTGTGTGTGGTGGGAATGTGCACACATGTGTGCATGCATCTTGCTGTGTGTGGTGCGTGTGGTGGGAGTGTGTGCACCATGTGTGTGTACATCTGTGTATGTGTGTACATGTGTGTGTGGTGCGTGTGGTGGGAGTGTGTGCACCATGTGTGTGTACATCTGTGTATGTGTGTGCATGTGTGTGTGGTGCGTGTGGTGGGAGTGTGCACCATGTGTGTGTACATCTGTGTATGTGTGTGTGCATGTTGTGTGTGTGCAAAAGCAGGTCAGAAAGACAGACGGAATGATGGAAAGATCTTGTGTTGAGGGGACCTGAAGAGATGTTAACTCACTGCATGAATGGTATGCTTAGGAACAGAGGGACATATTAGGCAACTGATTATCCTGAAGAGTATGGATCCCTTGATGAGCAAACTGAGCCAGACAAGAGGCATAGGGGAGGTAAAGATGAGAGGAGGAAGTTAGGAGAGCAGACGCCAGTGGAGGCTGAAGTGGCTCTTTGCTGTTTCCATTCTGCTCTTGCTCTTGCGGTGGTGAATATGGCTGGTGTAACAAGCTATGTGCTCCAGAAACACAAGCTCGGTGGTGTCAAGGCTGGTTCTGCTGGTGAATATGGCTGGTGTAGCAAGCCATGTGCTCCAGAAACACAAGCTCGGTGGTGTCAAGGCTGGTTCTGATGGTGAATATGGCTGGTGTAGCAAGCCATGTGCTCCAGAAACACAAGCTCGGTGGTGTCAAGGCTGGTTCTGATGGTGAATATGGCTGGTGTAGCAAGCCATGTGCTCCAGAAACACAAGCTCGGTGGTGTCAAGGCTGGTTCTGCTGGTGAATATGGCTGGTGTAGCAAGCCATGTGCTCCAGAAACACAAGCTCGGTGGTGTCAAGGCTGGTTCTGATGGTGAATATGGCTGGTGTAGCAAGCATGTACTCCAGAAATACAAGCTGCATCGGAAGTATCAAGGCTGGTTCGCAAAATGTTGTGAGGCTGTTGCTCGTGTTGCTTGAATAGGTTCGATTCAAGCAATGCAATGTGACCCGTTCAATGCTCACATTATTGAAAGATCGATGTGCGCATCACATATTGTTAACCATTACTTCAGTGTCAGCTTTGCAGGCAATCTTCCATTGTCAGGATCTACACAACCATCCAATATTCCATGGCAACAGACAAACATGCGCAGCATAACCTCTTGGCCTGTACTACTCTTTCCACACGTGGTAAGTGGAGAGTGTGTCCACAATATAAATATGGATGGGTGGATGGATGGACGCATGGACGGATGATGCACCACCAGCAGTAGACTAACAACACGAATGCTCCACAAAGTATGTGCATTACACCTTGATAAGTAGCCGACCCTTCTAGCAAGGTGATAATTGATTCATCTTGTGGAGAGGTGCCTGGCTTTTGGCACTTTGTGAAAAGTTATCAGCTAGGCTGTTAGCTTTGTTGGACAAGGTGAACTACAGCAGCGCAAGAGTGTGTCTTCTTAATTTGCACGCAGTGTTGTAGAGAAGTGTTTGCACATTGTTTCTGCCTACTGCTTTAGAAGATAAAAGATGGATGAGGTTGTCTTCCACAAACTACTCACTCACATGGCTCTAGTCTGCTGAGCTGTATTAAAGGGCGGGGGGGGGGGGGGCGGGAAATTGTAGTCTGGTTACTTTGGTTACGTGTTCATGGTTCAGTGTGGGTCGTTGCTTGCAATAGCCTATTTCTATGCATGATATGGAGGGATAATCCAAAGTGTCAAGATTCTTACTTGAGCAAGAGAAAACTGGCAAAAGTCACAGACTTATCGGACTATTTGCTTTCTCTCCTTCCATCCAGATTTTGTGTGCAATATATATATTTATATAGTCTGGCTTGCAAGACTAACGTGTGTGAGGTATGTGAGATGGGAGGGGATGGGAGGGGAGGGATGGAGGAGGGGGGTAACAGTGACCATCGTGTTACCTACCTAACCTAAAGAAGTATGCAGGAAGACGCACAGCAATATTCAAATAAGAGCCTGAAGTCATCTCTTTATAAACTTTAACCCTCTATAAAAAAAATTCCTCTAAAAAGCTTTTTCCTCTACGATAAACTTTATCCCTCTATAAATGAATATTAAGATGACTATATACTCCATCAATTGGAGGAGTACAAGAGGAATTATATTCAGAGACACTATTAATATTACACACGTATATATATATAAGTACTCTCTTATCCTTCACTAGTGAATAAAGTAGCAATAAATTAATTTGCCTGTATAATGTTATTACTGACATTTATGACTCCCATTTTTGGATAATTACAAGTGTTAACTTTGCAAATGTACAAATGTAATGTACAATTCTTCTGACTAAAGATGTCATGTCTTACTCAATTTGTCTCCGTAACTACCTTGGAGCAGTTATGACATACCTCCAAGAGAGTATCCAACATATACATCTGTCTCTTATGCCACAAGTTCTTTTGGGAAAGGAGTATTTGATTTGAGTGTAGACATGTTATCATGAGCTAAGCAAAAGCATGTCACAAGTTATACTCAAGTGAGTACTCTCGACTGTGAAGGATTGAAGTTTAATCACTATGACATTGGTTCTCACACAACTGACTACAGTCCAGCAATATTAATATTATTCTGAACTATGGACAAGTGTGTGACAATTATTTAGGTGGCAGTGTTTTCCAGCATAGAGACTGGAGAGACAATATGTGATTGACTATCTCCCAAAGTAATGCTAACAACTACTACCTGGAATCTACACTCGGGTCCCTAGAGAACAGATAAAAAAATAATGTCGCTCATTAGCGTGAAGAAAAGAAAAACGAATAAGCCATGCAGGTTAACAAGTATAATTCCCTCTTAACTTACCTAGGGCAGTTGATTCTTTAAAGACAAGTAGAATGCACCAGACAACCATCAAAGTAGCCGCCATTTTCAATTAGAAAGTCTTCGTAATTCAACCTCTGCAAGTTTTGGAGGGTCTTTATAACGATGGAAGAATGGGCGCGGTTTTCTATAGGTTTAGTGCATGCGCATCGAAGACTTGCCTATGCGCAGAGGCGGACCCGCTTTAGTCTAGCACGGGCGTAGCAAGGTCAAACAGGACTGTGGTGTGGGGTAATTATAAGGCAGTCGCGACGAAGGTGAGTCTGCTGCAACCCTAGTTACAGGAATTAAAATGATGTCCTTGCAAAGCTTCCCTGTACAGATAAGTGTAGATGTGGGCTAGTGTAACTGGCAGACCTCATGCAGTCACTTTGCATGGGATATCATGCTACTCCAACTATACAAAGAAATTATGTGCAAAGTTATTGAAACATGCAGAAATCACTTTTTCATAATCAAAATTATCAGGACAGAGATATTAATACAGAGCTAGATGATGGTTAGCCTGCTAGGCAATCCTCACCTCTTACATGGGTTGAGAGGGAGTGATATTTTGTTCTGAATGTGATGTGTTTATGAAGTCACCACGCAAGATTCTACCTTATTCATGGATCTATTCATGGATCTAGTGGAAACGTGGCAAAGCTTACCTGTACAGATAAATTTAGATGTTGGGCTTTACAAATGGGATATGCTCAGAACAAAATTCTCCATGTCTATGTGCCACACCCTTTCCCCCCCAAGCCACAATGTAAAGGAGATAAAGACTGTAAGGTATGATTGTAGGATGATGATAGTGGTGGTGCCAGCAGAAGTAGTGATGACACGGGTAGTAGTAGTCATCACTGGAACCACATTCCACCTTCCTCTACACCTGACAGTCATAAATATTGGCTGATCACTGGATCTAAGAATGAACTAGTCTACTACATCATTAACAGAAATAAAAACACTGACTATATTTGCATAAATTATGCTTCACTGCTGGCAGCTACAAACATCACGTCTGTGTCAATCATAGTATACGCATCAGGTCACCAACACTGGATTTGTTACAAGACAAGCCCAAGAAATTTTAAAGCTTAGCTCTATCTCTGGCTCCTCTGTGAACACTCGGTACTTACCAAACAGCCATCTCAGGAACAGATATAACTGGGTTGCAACTGTGAGATTACAAGCTTTTACAAAGTTATGCCTTGAGCAACAAGTATCTAAAATGAAGCTTGCCAAGCACTCGTCAGAAACCTTGCCAGGTTCAATTGTTACTGTATACCCATAGACAAATTCATCCCGCGTGAAGGCACTCAGCAATTCACACAGAAGGCTCTAGCTACCCAACTTCAAACACTTAATTAAGTAGTACCCCTACGGACTATGCTAAACAGCGCCAAAAAACTACATTCAGACCTCACAAATATGAGATTTACCACCTGTGATCTAGTGTATTGTCCAATAAACATCTCGCAACATTAGAGCTAGTCAGAATCTAGTGACCTCGCAAACTGATGAGAGTTATGTCCAGCATGAGGAGAATATATCGTAGGTATCGTATCAGGGGTGGATCTACAAATACTTTGAAAGGCGCTATTGGAGATGCAAGGAGGATTAGTGTGGGGGAAGACATAGTGCACACTTGCAATACCACTGATCTAGCAGATCTGGTTGTTTGGTTGTTTATCTTGGCAAGCAGCAGAACTGATTTTGCACACAAGATTGTTGTCATGGATTTAACCCCAAAAAAATTGTTTGAATGGGGCAGCTGGCTCCACTCAATCCCCACCTACCCTGTATTAGTGAAACCTTGTGAAAGGCTGGAGCAAACATTCATATTTACAAACATCCCAATAATCCCTGCAGCCTTGAAAAAAATCTGTTCAGCTTCTCGGCACTTATATCTCAAGCTCTTTCATCACCACTCTACTGACAAAGGTTACATCAGTTCACAGGTCTAAAGCAATGCATGTGCTTTGAGTAATACCGACTGACAATGTTATCAGTGGCTTTGCAACTTTCAGTCCGCATATTATTGTTACCCTCCCTCCCTCCCTCAGTAACAATTAACAATATTATAACAACTCTCAATAATCAACTTAAATTTGCTCCTCATAGTTTTAACTCAATGCTCTAGCCTTCATCAGGAATAATTATTCATGCTGAAGGTTGGAGCATCTAGTTGAACGAGAGAAGCAAGTTTTGAGTACAATATTGAGAAAGTCATTGTATTCTACTGCGTCAAGTCAGAGTTTGTTGAGAATGATTCACAAGCCTTTTTCATATGCTGCACCTGCACTACACCTTGAATGGCCCCACTACATTTATGGGAGAGGTGCCAGTTGCACTCCAACCCCCAGCAGCTATAAGGTCAGTGGCTTCTATGTTGATGTGATGTACCTGTCTATAGGCTGGTTGGCAATATGCCCAAACACACTGTTATGTGTGTGTGTTTGTATGTGTTGAGTGTGCGTGCGTGCGTCTGATCGAAATTGCTACATTCATACGTATAATAGCGCGTGACACAACAATGCGTATGATGCTAACAATAATTATATTAAATGAAGCTAGCAGCCACTGAATATAGTCTGTGTGCATAATAACTGTAGATGGTACTGCGATGAGGAACTTGTGCTAAATATTTTAGTAATCCGGATGTACAGCCATGATTCCTACTATATAGGTATTCTATGCAAGCACTTGAAATGACCCTATTTGAACCAACCACCAGAATATAGAGCTTCTTGTAGCAAAAAATAATAATAATAAAAGTCATCAGTCATGCATGACCCAGTTGCTATCAGAGGGTTTCTGTGTGCAGTGCCAGTTCTCGGGTTGCAAACCCTAATTTTTCCACCTTCTTAGGCTGTCCCCATAGGTAGTCGGGAGTAGCTGTTGACTCCAAAACAAAGCTGTTGGGTGATTTGGCTGGGCCATCTCCACTCCCATGATGCTCTAAGTAATGAGTATCTTCTATAATGCATTCCTTACAAACTTCTCTACCTTTTACACACATTTCCCTGCTTTTCCTTGCCATTGAAACTCTCAGAATTCGATGCACATCCAGTGTTCAATCCTCAGTAATATAAATGTCAACATTGCAAGACAGTTTAGCATGGCAACAGACGTCTCTGCTAGTCAAGTATGGGGTTCTTGGGATCAGAGGTGATGCCATACTTGCCCCATCAGCTTCCTTGGTTTCAGCTTTAGATTCATTTAACCTTGATTCCTACATCCTACCGTGTAGGATGGCAGACTGTCAATATCCTTTTTGTGTGCTGCCAAGACATCTTCCCTCGGATGAGACATCATTTTTCCAGAGGTTGTGGTGGGATGCTGCTTATGCTAAGTTCTCTTAGGAAAATTTTGGAAAGAGCTCCTAATCTCCAGCACATGCATGGATTAGAGCTGTGACAAAGAAGGAAGCTAGTGCCTGGCTTCATGCCTTACCGATGTCCTCTGGAGGTTTGAGAATAAGAGTAGCCACAGGACTCTGTCTCAGAGTGCCTCTTTGTAGCACTCACTCTTGCAAGAAGAGCCATTTTACTTCCTCATACTGTGATCTTCCCTCTGGCAAACTGGGTGCAGAGCCGAGTATTACCCTAACATCAGACACACACGCCATTTTGTCCCGCTTGATATAAAGACTTCCGGGATGTTTGTCAGGTTTTGTAAAGAGAGTTGGGGAGAGAAAAAAGAAAAAAGAAGAGGAATATAGAGACGAGAGGACATTCCCTTGCAAGGGAACTTTCTTGTACTTCATATATAGCAAGAACTTCATTTTTGTGGAAAAATGTAGCTCATGAGCTCCCAATGAGGATGCAAAGGCCACTTAGTTAAGTATCCAATTTATCCTAGCTTATAGCCAAATGGCTAGAATGAAATAGGTAGCATCCCAAACCAGAACCTTCCCCGACTTACACGGCATACACCCTTAGGGCACTTGTCATCATCATGTCCCAAGCCAGGTGGTTCCAGACAAGAGGAGACTTTGGTGGAACCAAGTGACCCTTTGATGTCATTGATGGAGTGGCGACCCTGACTCTTCCTGCAGTGTAGCTCATGTGTGCCCTGCTTGTGCATGAAGCCATTGCTGAGCTATAACCATTAATTTGTAGGAGTTTGTAGCATACTTTAGGCATTTCTGCTCCCACTACCAGTAAGATATTGGCCTTAAAAGGATATGTACCTCCATTCCATACCTATTCATAAAGCCACTGAACAATTTCAACCACTTAGCTATAATGGAGGATTAAATTGGATAATTACCAGTGGCCTTCACATCTTCCTTGGGTTCGGTAGGTCCTCATAGCAGGAAGTACCAATGCCTAGAGTAAGTAAAGCTCAGGGAGTACCAATGCCTAGAGTAAGTAAAGCTCAGGGAGTACCAATGCCTAGAGTAAGTCCAGCTCAGGGAGTACCAATGACTAGAGTATAAGTAAAGCTCAGGGAGTACCAATGCCTAGAGTAAGTAAAACTCAGGGAGTACCAATGCCTAGAGTAAGTCCAGCTCAGGGAGTACCAATGACTAGAGTATAAGTAAAGCTCAGGGAGCCTAGAGTAAGTAAAACTCAGGGAGTACCAATGCCTAGAGTAAGTAAAACTCAGGGAGTACCAATGCCTAGAGTAAGTAAAACTCAGGGAGTACCAATGCCTAGAGTAAGTAAAGCTCAAGGAGTACCAATACCTACAGTAAGTAAAGCTCGGGGAAACCAATGCCTAGATTAAATATATCATCAAAAAGCTCATCAATGCATAGAGTAAGTATACCATTAAAAAGCTCAAAGTACTATACCTAGAGTAGGTATACCATTAAAAAGCTCAGGAACACCAATGCCCAGAGTAAGTACACCATTAAAATACTCACCAATGCATCGAGTAAATATTCAATAAAAAAGCTCAGGAACACGATTGCCTATACCACAATGCCCAGAGTAAGTATACCATTAAAAAGCTCATTACGGAGCTACATTTTGACACCAAAACCAAGTTAGCATGTTTCTCTAAAGCATAATAATTGCAATTTCAATTTTAGGTAGTTACATGTCATTTAGCACATTTCTCAAGTATAATAAGTGCCAATTAGAGTATAAAAAAAATTAATATTAATTAAGTCTAGTTAAACATCAATTAGCATGTTTCTCTAAAGCAATTATATATATAATAATTAAGTAGTTTTTAGGTATAGTCCATAAAATTTTTAATATTAGTTAAGTCTGTACTAAGTAGTTAAACATCAATTAGCATGTTTCTCTAAAAGCATAATTATATATATAATAATCAAGTAGTTTTAGGTAGTTATAACGTCAATTAGCATGTTTCTCTATAAGGACACATAGTCCTGGATCTCACTTGACCATGCCTCTCATGCACTAAACCTATAGAAAACTGCGCCCATTCTCCATCGATTACAAAGACCCTCCAAAACTTGCAGAGGTTGAATTACGAAGACTTTCTAATTGAAAATGGCAGCTACTTTGATGGTTGTCTGGTGCATTCTACTTGTCTTTAAAGAATCAACTGCCCTAGGTAAGTTAAGAGGGAATTATACTTGTTAACCTGCATGGCTTATTCGTTTTTCTTTTCTTCACGCTAATGAGTGACATTAATTTTTTTAATCTGTTCTCTAGGGACCCGAGTGTAGATTCCAGGTAGTAGTTGTTAGCATTACTTTGGGAGATAGTCAATCACATATTGTCTCTCCAGTCTCTATGCTGGAAAACACTGCCACCTAAATAATTGTCACACACTTGTCCATAGTTCCGAATAATATTAATATTGCTGGACTGTAGACATGTAACTACCTAAAACTATTTATACTTTATAATTGATGTTAACTACCTAATTATTATATATATAATTATTATTATTAGAGAAATGTGCTAAATGACACAAGTTATACTCAAGTGAGTACTCTCGACTGTGAAGGATTGAAGTTTCATCACTATGACATTGGTTCTCACACAACTGACAATTAGCGTGTTTCTCTAAAGTATAATAATAATTATATATATATAATAATTAAGTAGTTTTAAGTAGTTTTAGGTAGTTATATGCCAATTAGCATGTTTCTCCTTAAAAAAAAAAATATTAATTAAGTCTGTACTAAGTAGTTAAACATCAATAATAGCATGTTTCTCTAAAGCATAATAATAATTATATATATAGTAGTTTTAGGTAGTTAACATCAATTAGCATGTTTCTCTATAAGGACACATAGTCCTGGATCTCCCTTGACCATGCCTCTCTGGGCACGCGCAGATTCACTTGCTTTGCGTAACCCTCGGTTACCCATTGCCCCGGTCCCCATAGTCAACTTGGGCCCAGCAACACTCCAATCAACATTAGGGCACTGTTCACCACGCAATGTGGCCCCTCGTGGGTCCTTTGTCAAGCTGAAACAAGGCTCTGTGAGAGGTCCATTCTGGTAGGGAGGGTTCGTTGCCGTGCCAATGCCATCAGGTTCGGCTGGAGCACAAGAATGGTTGTCAAAGCTATGAATGTGCATTGCTGGGAGAGGTGTGGCTGTGGTTGGTGGTATGCGGCAATTAGGACCGCTGGAAGGAGGATGAGCCGGCCCAGAGGGCTGCGGCACTTCAGCAGCATCACTAGGAATAACCAAACATGGATGGATATTCATATTTCAATATTTCTTTCATCTATAATTACAGAGACAGATTCAAGGGGAGGAGTTGGCTACACTGCATGCCAACCTAGGAAGGGACAGCATGTAATTAATCTAGGGGGCCAAGGGTAGTTAATTAGGGGGGGCAGCATATAGGGGGCAGCAAGTAATTAATCTAGGGGGGGCAGCATGTAGTTAATCTAGGGGGGCAAGGGTAGTTAATCTAGGGGGGACAGCATATAGGGGGCAGCAAGTAATTAATCTAGGGGGGCAGCATGTAGTTAATCTAGGGGGGCAAGGGTAGTTAATCTAGGGGGGCAAGGGTAGTTAATCTGGGGGGGCAAGGGTAGTTAATCTAGGGGGCCAAAGGTAGTTAATCTAGGGGGGAACAGCATATTATAGTTAATCTAGGAGATAGCATGTAACATAGAATAGGTCGCAGTTGAAGCTCCAAATCTTCCTCTCCATTTCAAGGTTGTGACTCGAGACATAGCGACACTAAATGTGTTGATTCGTTCTGTAGGTATTAGTCACATGTTATTCTGGTGTATGTGGTCTAGAACTCAGTGAATGGGCTCAACTGCAGCTACTAAATTCAAAGTTATTGAATTTACAGAGAAGTCTGGAATAGAACAGCTGCAGCTACTAAATTCAAAGTTGTTGAATTTGCAGAGAAGTCTGGACTAGAAGGACTGCAAGGGAGAAGAGTAAGCGAAGGGATGATGCCAGGCTAGAGGGAGATGATTGAGTAGACACACTACCAGGATCAGCCAGGCACATTAAGTTGAGGTTGGAGTTTGCTCCAGCTGCTGGATGGGTGCTTCGTTTAGTGTGCGACTTAAAGTTCCAGCAACTTCTTGTAAGATGGCTACTTTGGGAGAGCACTTTACACTCTAGCAAAGAAGTGGTTAATCTAGGGGGGGGGGGGGAATTGTGGACATTCCCACCACGAAAAAGTAGCTCTCTGAAGTGGAATTTGATCATCATAAACTTTAAATCTAGCGAGTTGACTAGAATAATCATCAGCAGAAGTAGGGAGGATATATTCCGAGAGTATGCTGGCAGCACTCACTATATTGGCTAGCCACCCCCCTCCCCCACCCCCACACTCATAAAATCATAAACTAAAACCTTCTTTGGCAGCTTCTTAACAGTCTAAATAGTTTGAGACAATTTAAGCTCTGAAAATAATTGAAGGGTGCTTTGAATCCTTCGCTAAGAAGTAAATCCCCCCCCCCTCCCTCCCTCAAAACCAATAACAAAAACACCCCCCAAAAATGTTAAAAACTGTGAGATACATCTTCATCTCTTTCCTTCCACATCATAACTAGAGTTTCGAGTACTATTCATAATGCCAGAAGAATCCAAATATTCTAATAAGTCATCGTTTTTTCTTCAAATAATAAAAATGCTTTAGGGTAAAGGATCGTCAACATGTTAAACCCACTTGTGATGGGCAATGTTTGAGTTCTGTTTCCTAGGAGGCTGTAGCTGATTCCCTAAAAGCATCTGTTTGGTTGGAGTTCTCCTGTGCAACTGTTACCAAGTCCTTGAAGGATGCTGTAGCTGGCCCTACTAAATGGGTACAGTCGTGAATAGCATTATGGTATCTATGGGTACCATGGCAGCAAGATATGCAGGTCCTGATTTGTATAGGGCAGAAACAAAAATATGAAGCAAGAAAGTGTTGACAAGGGTTGGAGTCCCAAAAGGCACTTAGACAGTAGTGCAGTTCTTCACCACTCAGAATATAATACATATATAGAAACAAAAAAACTAACAAACAAACAATTATTTATTGTTTAACCGTTTCACCGCCGTATCCGCCATATGGCGGAGTTGTAAATGACCGCGACAAAAACAAATATATAAAATCGTTAGTTTTAGCTACGCATGTGCTAAATATACCTGGGGGTGACCCTTGCTTTGCTAGAGCTGGAATTAAAATAGCTGACGTATGGTGCCTAGGTAACCAAGGTATTCGTGACGTCAAATTCAGCTGATCGATTAAAAAATGGCTTCTAGACTAAATTGGACGATGTTTTGGCAATGCTGGATGACGACGAATTCGGTCTGTCTGAGGTTGAAAGCAGTGATGAGGAAGGAGAAGGGCCTACCACGGAGAACAGACTAGAGATCCTGAAGAGCTAGCAACTCTGAATGACATCGTAGATTCAGAACCTTTTTTTGCCAGTCCAGAGATAGTAGCGCTGATTTGCGTAGGGATCCAGGTCTTGAGACTGACGATGGTGAAGAACAGGAACAAGATGTCCCAGGAAAATAAATAGCCATACACATGTAAGATCCTTTAGGCATTACTGCTTTTTTTCTGACTTGTATAAAAAATAGCATTTACCTGGGTACTTCGCGGGTACTAGCTATCCATCTATATAGCTATAATAATATAAAGCTAGTAGGTAGTTTGTTAGCTATGGTTTCTAATTATCTGCCCTAGTAAAATATGACACTGTCATTTTATTATATTTACATCATGATGTAATCTCTGTCCATATTCTGCCTAAAAATACAATCAAAACAAACAATCAAATGTTATAATGATATTCATCGTATGTGGTCAGTTGCTAGGCAACCTACAGTTGACCACAATGTTTGTCAACACCAATGCTATAACATCAACCATGGTTGCTAGGGACATTTGTGCACTCCTGGTTGAATATAAAATATTATGTAAAATAACGTCACTATTTAAATAAAGTGCTGTGTAAATCCAGCGGTGGAAGGGTTAATAACTTATTAATTGATTATTGTTTATAATAAACAATAAAATTTAAAAAAAAATTAAAACCGACTTAAAACAAGAACTGATACAGCCAACCAGTCAGATAACCTTTACCATTAAATATTATATGGGCAGAGTCATCTATCTGGTCGTTGATTAGATGGCACTGTACTTTTTTAATTTAGGGAAGGGGGGGGGGGGGGGGGGGGGGGGGGGAAGTGAATTGAACTTTCTTTAAGGGGGGGCTAGGGGTACTTTAAAAAAAAAGTTAACCTCAAATACAACTGATCATAACTTTTTTGTTTCTACTCCTATGAACATAATTTTGCTATCACAAGATAGCCCAATTGTCATGCTTTCAAATGATATGCATAATCATATACTTTCTTTTTGTCCTCCTTCAAGGTAACTCAAAGAAGCAAGCACCATTGAAGAAGATGCCGCCCACTCCCCACCCTTACTAGTATTTTGTATTGGCTTGTAATTGCTTCAGTGGCTAGAGCATGCATAGTGCTACAAATTGAATGGTTTAGAATCTTTAAAAAAAAAATCCACTAGTTATGGCGAGTACAAATGTAAAATTTTACCTTAGATCATCATTAGATCATCAATAACTTCACAAAAGAGGCAATGAATTTTTTTGAAACCATTCAATTTGTAGAGTAAAGACAGAGCTACATAATGGTATAAAATGTTAGACATAAATTTTTTATTCGAATGAGTTATTGTGGGCGGGAGGCAAGGAGTCAACATTTTTGACCAAAAAAAGTTATGGCAATGTAAACATTGAAGTTTGGGTTTGCACTGACAGGGGAGACAGCTGCATTCTCCCCCCCCCCCCTTTTTAACTTGTGTTTACAACTTTAGAGCTCCGTAGATTCTGCAAACTTCATTGTATGGACTTGATATATAGCTCAAAAGATAGGTCTCTCCGTGTGCTCTCTTTTGATACTAAAATATGTTTCATAGGATAACTATAGGCAAGTTACTAGAGCCTAAAGAGGAGGGACCTCAAAAACCTGCATCCCAAAGTCCCCATCCAGAATAACTAAGTGCAAAAAAATTGAAATTGGTGCGAGTGGCTAGAGGAAGCCCGCCTCTGTGCAAACACCTTTTTGATTAGGCGTTAAAAATTTATTACCTGGTCAAGCGTGTGGGTGGAAAATTGAAGGTTACAACGCCTTCAATTTTCTACCCGCGCGCTTGACCAGGTAATAAATTTTTAACGCCTAATCAAAAAGGTGATTGCATAGAGGCGGGCTTCCTCTAGCCACTCGTACCATTTTTATTTTTTTGGCACTTAGCAATCTGGAGTTATCTTGGCAGAGGTTGAGGCTTTCTAGCTTTTGAGGTTGCTCCGCTTTAGAGTCTAGTAACTTGCCTATAGTTATACCTATGAAACATATTTTAGTATCAAAAGAGAGCACACAGAGAGACCTATCTTTTGAGCTATATATCAAGTCCATACCATGAAGTTTACAGAATCTATGGAGCTCTAAAGTGGTAACCATAAGAAAAAAAGAAAAAAAGGGGGGAAATGCCATTGTCCCTACTGAATTCAGGTAGGCTTCTTGATCGCCTTCCTGGGGGGATGGTGTGTGCAAAAAAGCCACTGTAAGTCCAGAATAGAGCATCCAAATCTTCTGTAACTTGGAATCCACCTTTCCAGTATGTTGAAGCATAGTTGGGTGAGATAAAAAAATAGTAAAAAAAATAAAAATAAAAATTTAAATCCAACCCCTAGCACCCCCTTAAGTAAAGCTATTTATTATTTTCCCTCTTGACTGCCCTATATTTGACTGCCTATATATAGTAATATACACACACAAATAAATAGCAAAAATATTTCCTAATAAACAAATAAACCTACTGATAAATGCTACTGATAAATGATAAATAAAAATTATTGTTAAATGCCCCCCCCCCCCCCCCCCCCCCCCCCCATTTTTCCCCAATTTTTTATATATTTTTTCATTTTTTTATTCCCCCCTCAAACCTCTTCCTCCTCCGTACTCATGCATGACCTCAGTGGAACAGAACTCCCTTTGTCCTTGCTCCTGCCCTCCGCCTGAAGGTGAGAGAGCCTCTGTATACATAGCAACATATGCAGTGCACACCGGGAAGCAGGACCACCGGGCAGCAGGAGCACGCAGCAGGAGCACTGGGCAGCAGCAGGAGCACCGGGCAGCAGCAGGAGCACCGGGCTGCAGCAGGAGCACTGGGCAGCAGCAGGAGCACCGGGCAGCACCGGGCAGCAGCAGGAGCACCGGGCAGCAGCAGGAGCACTGGGCAGCAGCAGGAGCACTGGGCAGCAGCAGTCAGAGAGCCAGCTCCTCTGACTTCCCGTGCATCGACAATCTGCTAAATTAACTGCACAGCTACATAGCTGAGGAGAGAACATCATTGCTTAAAACCTCTGTGAAACTCAACGCCAGTTTACGATACAGAACATGGCTATGTGTAGATAAAGTAGACTCCTTATAGGCACGGATCTCTGAGTCGACTAACCGGCCTAGCTGGAAGGAATGATTATGGACGGAGAATGACTCGACTGCTGCAGAGCAGAGCCTGGAGAGTGTCGTATGTGGACATCACGTCTAGAAATTTGTCTGGTCTCCAGCAGTGGAAGCAATACCAACTCTCTAGCAGGAGGAGACATCAACACCTCACTGACCCTCTAGCAGGAGACATTGTCATGATCAACACCTCGCTGACCATCTAGCAGAAGGAGACATTGTTATGATCAACACCTCACGGACGAGACATTGTTATGAACAACACCTCACTGACCCTCTAGCAGGAGACATTGTCATGATCAACACTTCACTGACCCTCTAGCAGGAGACATTGTTATGATCAACACCTCACTGACCCTCTAGCAGGAGGAGACGTTGTTATGATCAACACCTCACTGACCCTCTAGCAGGAGACATTGTCATGATCAACACCTCACTGACCCTCTAGCAGGAGACATTGTCACGATCAACACCTCACTGACCCTCTAGCAGGAGACATTGTTATGATCAACACCTCACTGACCCTCTAGCAGGAGACATTGTCAGGATCAACACCTCACTGACCCTCTAGCAGGAGGAGACATTGTTATGATCAACATCTCCCTGACCCTCTAGCAGGAGACATTGTTATGATCAACACCTCACTGACCCTCTAGCAGGAGGAGACATTGTTATGATCAACACCTCACTGACCCTCTAGCAGGAGGAGACATTGTCATGATCAACACCTCACTGACCCTCTAGCAGGAGACATTGTCAGGATCAACACCTCACTGACCCTCTAGCAGGAGGAGACATTGTTATGATCAACATCTCCCTGACCCTCTAGCAGGAGACATTGTTATGATCAACACCTCACTGACCCTCTAGCAGGAGGAGACATTGTTATGATCAACACCTCACTGACCCTCTAGCAAGAGACATTGTTATGATCAACACCTCACTGACCCTCTAGCAAGAGACATTGTTATGATCAACACCTCACTGACCCTCTAGCAGGAGGAGACATTGTCATGATCAACACCTCACTGACCCTCTAGCAGGAGGAGACATTGTTATGATCAACACCTCACTGACCCTCTAGCTAGAGACATTGTTATGATCAACACCTCACTGACACTCTAGCAAGAGACATTGTTATGATCAACACCTCACTGACCCTCTAGCAGGAGGAGACATTGTTATGATCAACACCTCACTGACCCTCTAGCAGGAGACATTGTTATGATCAACACCTCACTGACCCTCTAGCAGGAGACATTGTCATGATCAACACCTCACTGACCCTCTAGCAGGAGATATTGTCATGATCAACACCTCACTGACCCTCTAGCAGGAGACATTGTTATGATCAACACCTCACTGACCCTCTAGCAGGAGGAGACATTGTCATGATCAACACCTCACTGACCCTCTAGCAGGAGACATTGTCATGATCAACACCTCACTGACCCTCTAGCAGGAGGAGACATTGTTATGATCAACACCTCACTGACCCTCTAGAGGAGACATTGTCATGATCAACACCTCACTGACCCTCTAGCAGGAGGAGACATTGTCATGATCAACACCTCACTGACCTTCTAGCAAGAGACATTGTTATGATCAACACCTCACTGACCCTCTAGAGGAGACATTGTCATGATCAACACCTCACTGACCCTCTAGCAGGAGGAGACATTGTTATGATCAACACCTCACTGACCCTCTAGCAGGAGGAGACATTGTTATGATCAACACCTCACTGACCCTCTAGCAGGAGACATTGTCATGATCAACACCTCACTGACCCTCTAGCAGGAGGAGACATTGTTATGATCAACACCTCACTGACCCTCTAGCAGGAGGAGACATTGTTATGATCAACACCTCACTGACCCTCTAGCAGGAGACATTGTCATGATCAACACCTCACTGACCCTCTAGCAAGAGACATTGTTATGATCAACACCTCACTGACCCTCTAGCAGGAGGAGACATTGACATTGTTATGATCAACACCTCACTGACCCTCTAGCAGGAGACGTTGTTATGATCAACACCTCACTGACCCTCTAGACATTGTTATGATCAACACCTCACTGACCCTCTAGCAGGAGGAGACATTGACATTGTTATGATCAACACCTCACTGACCCTCTAGCAAGAGGACATTGTTATGATCAACACCTCACTGACCCTCTAGCAGGAGACATTGTTATGATCAACACCTCACTGACCCTCTAGCAGGAGACATTGTTATGATCAACACCTCACTGACCCTCTAGCAAGAGACATTGTTATGATCAACACCTCACTGACCCTCTAGCAAGAGGAGACATTGTTATGATCAACACCTCACTGACCCTCTAGCAGGAGGAGACATTGTCAGGATCAACACCTCACTGACCCTCTAGCAGGAGGAGACATTGTTATGATCAACATCTCACTGACCCTCTAGCAGGAGACATTGTTATGATCAACACCTCACTGATCCTCTAGCAGGAGACATTGTTATGATCAACACCTCACTGACCCTCTAGCACGAGACATTGTCATGATCAACACCTCACTGACCCTCTAGCAGGAGACATTGTTATGATCAACACCTCACTGACCCTCTAGCAGGAGGAGACATTGTTATGATCAACACCTCACTGACCCTCTAGCAGGAGGAGACATTGTCATGATCAACACCTCACTGACCCTCTAGCAGGAGACATTGTTATGATCAACACCTCACTGACCCTCTAGCAGGAGGAGACATTGTTATGATCAACACCTCACTGACCCTCTAGCAGGAGGAGACATTGTCATGATCAACACCTCACTGACCCTTCTAGCAAGAGACATTGTTATGATCAACACCTCACTGACCCTCTAGAGGAGACATTGTCATGATCAACACCTCACTGACCCTCTAGCAGGAGGAGACATTGTTATGATCAACACCTCACTGACCCTCTAGCAGGAGACATTGTTATGATCAACACCTCACTGACCCTCTAGCAGGAGGAGACATTGTCATGATCAACACCTCACTGACCCTCTAGCAGGAGGAGACATTGTTATGATCAACACCTCACTGACCCTCTAGCAGGAGGAGACATTGTTATGATCAACACCTCACTGACCCTCTAGCAGGAGACATTGTTATGATCAACACCTCACTGACCCTCTAGCAGGAGGAGACATTGACATTGTTATGATCAACACCTCACTGACCCTCTAGCAGGAGGAGACATTGACATTGTTATGATCAACACCTCACTGACCCTCTAGCAAGAGACATTGTTATGATCAACACCTCACTGACCCTCTAGCAGGAGACATTGTTATGATCAACACCTCACTGACCCTCTAGCAGGAGGAGACATTGTTATGATCAACACCTCACTGACCCTCTAGCAGGAGACATTGTTATGATCAACACCTCACTGACCCTCTAGCAGGAGATTGTCATGATCAACACCTCACTGACCCTCTAGCAGGAGACATTTAGGCGCTAAAACGTAAATACTTGAGCAAGTGCATGGGTGGAAAATTATTAATCTCTCATCCACCCATGCGCTTGCCCACGTACTTACGTTATAGCGCCTAATGATAGTATAGAGGAGAGCTTCTCTGGCCACTGGTACTAATTTCAACTGTCATGCACTTTCCAATTAGAAATTGGGCAGGCTGGTTTTGAGGCTGGTTTTGAGGCCCCCAATTTTGACTGCAGGTATTTTGTGTATGGTTATACCTATGCAACAGTTTTTAGTATCAAAAGAGAGCACACAGAGAGGTCTATCTTTTGAGCTATATATCAAGGTCATAGAGTGAAGCGTGCAGAATTTATGGAGCTCCAAAGTGTTAACCAAAGTGTTTTTTTAATACTTTGGTATATTCATTTCTTGAGCTGCAAGGGTGGCTAAAAAGTATCATAACTCAAGAATGGTTGACAATAACGAGTTGAAACTTGAAGTGCAGTTAGTATAATAGTGAAGGTATAGAATGGCGAAGGAATTTTTTAGGGATAAAAGAAAAAGAAGCCACCCCTACCACAATGATCTATTCCTCCCCTCAACAAAACAAAAAGTAGTAAGAGCTTAACAAAAAGTAGGAGCTTAACAAAAAGTAGGAGCTTAACAAAAAGTTAACAAAGAAGTAGGAGCTTAAGGGGGCGCCGCTTCCCCCATTTTCTCTCTCATTTATTTTATTTATAATTTATAAATGTTGTTGTAAGCATCTACTAGCCATTTCCAAAGTTTTAGAGGCATTGGAGCATCCATTTCAAAGTTATGGTGCTTTTTGTCCATGCAATTTCACTTATCTCGATTCAAAATTGGAAGAGACGCACACAGAGGAGGCTTACGGGAAAAGCAAATTTTGCGGCACCATAAAATGGCTACCGCTTATACCTGGAAGCTCATCTGCTACTGAAAGGTACGCAAATTTCTTGCTGAGTCATTCCCTGCCCTTTGCGCAAGGGCCCCTGAATATATAGCTCTGGTGCGCACGCAGCATTTCCAGTCGCCTGCGTTCGATTTTTGGTGAAAACAGCGCCATAGCCGGCACAAGAAGAGGTCTGGATTCTGTCAGCATGCAGGAGTAGTCTCAGAAAGAGGTGAGGTATCTTCTCCAGTAGCTTTTCCAGCACCGCTGCTGGAAAGAAAACTAGCACTAACTCGGCCATCATCCTCAACCGGTGAACCCAGTCATGGAGCCTGTAGTTCCGATCCTCAGACTGGATTTTCAGTGTGACATGAAAGGGCTACGGCTTATTGACCTGGAGAGTCTGCTAGCATCTGTCTCTAGACGTGCTAGTTGTAATGTCTGTGGTTCTCCGCTGACTGTCAGAGAAGACCTGAAGTCTAGGAGGGGAATATGCACTACGTTGTCTCTGTCCTGTACCAATTCGTTGTGTGCAGGCAGTGATGATGACCCTTCCAAGCATTCGAAAGCTTTCAACTCCAGGTTTCTTCTAGCAGGGAGGATGTGTGGCAGGGGGCGTGCACTTTAAAAATAAAAGAATCCACTGTGTGCCTGCCACACTGGGTTGCCACCTATTCTTTACAAATATCAAAAACTATGCACATGATATGAAGATGCTCTTCTACTTCATTGAGGGATGATGTTCAGCTGCTTGCATACATCTCTAATATCAAATTTTATCATATTTTTCTTTCTTCTTACATGTACATATATACAGGCATAGAAAACTAAAGAAAGTCGTGAAGTACAAAAACAGATCAAGAGAGGCAAGAAACTTCAAAAATAACTCGCATTTTGCCATTTCAACCCAAACATTTCATTGTCTACTTTGACTGCTTATTTCTACAAATCATGAAATATCATTTTTTTAAAGGTTTGGCGATCATAACTTTGTCACAGTCAAACCCAAAAAATATTTGTTGGTGTCATTTGAAAGCTCTTTGTGCGTTATGTGTAATTTGAGCGAATCAGATTTTTTTTTTTAATAGCATTGCCAATGGTCATTAGAAGAGATGACCTTTTGGGTTAATGAGTTCAACCCACTTGGTCAATTGCAACTGACCAACAGTTGTGCACAAGCCAAATTGCTTTCGCTCAAATTACAGCCAAGTGTTTCAGGAAGCCACAGACCAAATCTGAGCACAAGATCTTCTAGTGGTGTTGAGTTAGGTCTGCCAAATTCTTGAGTGGTAGGGGTCTTGGTCTGTCACTTGTATCTTCTAATAAAATGTGTCTATATAGACATTTCAGATACCATTGGAAAGAAGACAGAATAAGCAACACTTTGATAACATAATTATCTGCATAGTGGAAAGAGAAAAAAAGTTATGGCAATTACAAAGAGGACAAACTTTAAAAAGGTGAAGGAGCTTAACAAAAAGTAGGAGCTTAACAAAAAGAGGCGCGAAGTACGGTTCCTGCTTAACACTCAGCTTTTGGGGCACATTACCATCACTAACCCCCACCCAGGACACGGCATTTAATTGTGACCAGACTTGGGAAGAACCAGCCTAAATGCTGATTTTTTAATATATTTTGTACGAGATTTTTTTTTCATTTTAATACTGGCAGAGCAGAAAAACGTGGTCCTGAAAGTTTAAACCTGCGTTGCCTCTGAGCTGTGAGCTCTGACATGAAACAGTTCCCCCTCCAGCAAGCATGCAAGAATTATTTATTGGAGTATATAATTGCATTACAAACAGGTTGCTATGGCGTGGTGTGAATCCAAATATTTCCGAGGTGAAGCCAGATACTTACTAACTTTGCTCGAGTACATTACATAGGACTCACCATTTTGAATCCTTCCCTGGCCCTTCTATTTAGAGCGCTAGCTAATTCGTCTAAATAAGTCATCTCTGTAAATCAAGGCGGATTTGAAAAATCAGCAGAAAAGCACGGCAGCTGGAGAAAGCTCGCCTCATGTGTGCGCACTCAAGGCATGGATAACAATGCTACGTTCACGAAGACCAAGTGCACCCACCTGGCTCATGCTAAGACTTATTTTTGTCTTCTAGAATCGCACCTGGGGCTTATGAGTCATAGCTTTTTACTGTGCATGAAGGACATGTTTAGCCGTCAAAATATCATCACAATTAGCCAAACCATAATAAAAACACTATTATCTCAATAATTATTCCACCACATTTAGACCATTTTTCGCAAAACCGATCGCATATACGAAACTTGGTTACATATAATTAATGCACCAGAACTTGGGTTAGCATATAATGCACCAGAACTTGGGTTAGCATATAATGCACCAGAACTTGGGTTAGCATATAATGCACCAGAACTTGGGTTAGCATATAATGCACCAGAACTTGGGTTAGCATATAATGCACCAGAACTTGGGTTAGCACCAGAACTTGGGTTAGCATATAATGCACCAGAACTTGGGTTAGCTTATAATGCACCAGAACTTGGGTTAGCATATAATGCACCAGAACTTGGGTTAGCATATAATGCACCAGAACTTGGGTTAGCATATAATGCACCAGAACTTGGGTTAGCATATAATGCACCAGAACTTGGGTGAGCATATAATGCACCAGAACTTGGGTTAGCATATAATGCACCAGAACTTGGGTTAGCATATAATGCACCAGAACTTGGGTTAGCATATAATGCACCAGAACTTGGGTTAGCATATAATGCACCAGAACTTGGGTTAGCTTATAATGCACCAGAACTTGGGTTAGCATATAATGCACCAGAACTTGGGTTAGCATATAATGCACCAGAACTTGGGTTAGCATATAATGCACCAGAACTTGGGTTAGCTTATAATGCACCAGAACTTGGGTTAGGATATAATGCACCAGAACTTGGGTTAGCATATAATGCACCAGAACTTGGGTTAGCATATAATGCACCAGAACTTGGGTTAGCACCAGAACTTGGGTTAGCATATAATGCACCAGAACTTGGGTTAGCATATAATGCACCAGGACTTGGGTTAGCATATAATGCACCAGAACTTGGGTTAGCTTATAATGCACCAGAACTTGGGTTAGCTTATAATGCACCAGAACTTGGGTTAGCTTATAATGCACCAGAACTTGGGTTAGCATATAATGCACCAGAACTTGGGTTAGCTTATAGTGCACCAGAACTTGGGTTAGCTTATAATGCACCAGAACTTGGGTTAGCTTATAATGCACCAGAACTTGGGTTAGCTTATAATGCACCAGAACTTGGGTTAGCATATAATGCACCAGAACTTGGGTTAGCATATAATGCACCAGAACTTGGGTTAGCATATAATGCACCAGAACTTGGGTTAGCATATAATGCTCCAGAACTTGGGTTAGCTTATAATGCACCAGAACTTGGGTTAGCTTATAATGCACCAGAACTTGGGTTAGCATATAATGCACCAGAACTTGGGTTAGCATATAATGCACCAGAACTTGGGTTAGCATATAATGCACCAGAACTTGGGTTAGCATATAATGCACCAGAACTTGGGTTAGCATATAATGCACCAGAACTTGGGTTAGCATATAATGCACCAGAACTTGGGTTAGCTTATAATGCACCAGACTTGGGTTAGCTTATAATGCACCAGAACTTGGGTTAGCATATAATGCACCAGAACTTGGGTTAGCATATAATGCACCAGAACTTGGGTTAGCATATAATGCACCAGAACTTGGGTTAGCATATAATGCACCAGAACTTGGGTTAGCATATAATGCACCAGAACTTGAGTTAGCATATAATGCACCCAGAACTTGGGTTAGCATATAATGCACCAGAACTTGGGTTAGCTTATAATGGACCAGAACTTGGGTTAGCTTATAATGCACCAGAACTTGGGTTAGCTTATAATGCACCAGAACTTGGGTTAGCTTATAATGCACCAGAACTTGGGTTAGCATATAATGCACCAGAATTTGGGTTAGCTTATAATGCACCAGAACTTGGGTTAGCTTATAATGCACCAGAACTTGGGTTAGCAGCTATAATGCACCAGAACTTGGGTTAGCATATAATGCTCCAGAACTTGGGTTAGCTTATAATGCACCAGAACTTGGGTTAGCATATAATGCACCAGAACTTGGGTTAGCATATAATGCTCCAGAACTTGGGTTAGCATATAATGCTCCAGAACTTGGGTTAGCTTATAATGCACCAGAACTTGGGTTAGCATATAATGCACCAGAACTTGGGTTAGCTTATAATGCACCAGAACTTGGGTTAGCTTATAATGCACCAGAACTTTGGTTAGCATATAATGCACCAGAACTTGGGTTAGCATATAATGCACCAGAACTTGGGTTAGCATATAATGCACCAGAACTTGGGTTAGCATATAATGCACCAGAACTTGGTATGCTTATAATGCACCAGAACTTGGGTTAGCATATAATGCTCCAGAAACTTGGGTTAGCTTATAATGCACCAGAACTTGGTATGCTTATAATGCACCAGAACTTGGGTTAGCATATAATGCACCAGAACTTGGGTTAGCATATAATGCACCAGAACTTGGGTTAGCATATAATGCACCAGAACTTGGGTTAGCTTATAATGCACCAGAACTTGGGTTAGCTTATAATGCACCAGAACTTGGGTTAGCTTATAATGCACCAGAACTTGGGTTAGCATATAATGCACCAGAACTTGGGTTAGCATATAATGCACCAGAACTTGGGTTAGCATATAATGCACCAGAACTTGGGTTAGCATATAATGCACCAGAACTTGGGTTAGCATATAATGCACCAGAACTTGGGTTAGCTTATAATGCACCAGAACTTGGGTTAGCATATAATGCACCAGAACTTGGGTTAGCATATAATGCACCAGAACTTGGGTTAGCATATAATGCACCAGAACTTGGGTTAGCATATAATGCACCAGAACTTGGGTTAGCTTATAATGCACCAGAACTTGGGTTAGCTATAATGCACCAGAACTTGGGTTAGCATATAATGCACCAGAACTTGGGTTAGCATATAATGCACCAGAACTTGGGTTAGCATATAATGCACCAGAACTTGGGTTAGCTTATAATGCACCAGAACTTGGGTTAGCTTATAATGCACCAGAACTTGGGTTAGCATATAATGCACCAGAACTTGGGTTAGCATATAATGCACCAGAACTTGGGTTAGCATATAATGCACCCAGAACTTGGGTTAGCTTATAATGCACCAGAACTTGGGTTAGCTTATAATGCACCAGAACTTGGGTTAGCTTATAATGCACCAGAACTTGGGTTAGCATTTAATAATGCACCAGAACTTGGGTTAGCATATAATGCACCAGAACTTGGGTTAGCTTATAATGCACCAGAACTTGGGTTAGCTTATAATGCACCAGAACTTGGGTTAGCATATAATGCACCAGAATTTGGGTTAGCTTATAATGCACCAGAACTTGGGTTAGCTTATAATGCACCAGAACTTGGGTTAGCATATAATGCACCAGAACTTGGGTTAGCATATAATGCTCCAGAACTTGGGTTAGCTTATAATGCACCAGAACTTGGGTTAGCATATAATGCACCAGAACTTGGGTTAGCATATAATGCACCAGAACTTGGGTTAGCATATAATGCTCCAGAACTTGGGTTAGCTTATAATGCACCAGAACTTGGGTTAGCATATAATGCACCAGAACTTGGGTTAGCTTATAATGCACCAGAACTTGGGTTAGCATATAATGCACCAGAACTTGGGTTAGCATATAATGCACCAGAACTTGGGTTAGCATATAATGCACCAGAACTTGGGTTAGCATATAATGCACCAGAACTTGGGTTAGCATATAATGCTCCAGAACTTGGGTTAGCTTATAATGCACCAGAACTTGGGTTAGCTTATAATGCACCAGAACTTGGGTTAGCATATAATGCACCAGAACTTGGGTTACTTATAATGCACCAGAACTTGGGTTAGCTTATAATGCACCAGAACTTGGGTTAGCATATAATGCACCAGAACTTGGGTTAGCTTATAATGCACCAGAACTTGGGTTAGCTTATAATGCACCAGAACTTGGGTTAGCATATAATGCACCAGAACTTGGGTTAGCTTATAATGCACCAGAACTTGGGTTAGCTTATAATGCACCAGAACTTGGGTTAGCATATAATGCACCAGAACTTGGGTTAGCTTATAATGCACCAGAACTTGGGTTAGCTTATAATGCACCAGAACTTGGGTTAGCATTTAATAATGCACCAGAACTTGGGTTAGCATATAATGCACCAGAACTTGGGTTAGCTTATAATGCACCAGAACTTGGGTTAGCTTATAATGCACCAGAACTTGGGTTAGCATATAATGCACCAGAACTTGGGTTAGCTTATAATGCACCAGAACTTGGGTTAGCTTATAATGCACCAGAACTTGGGTTAGCATATAATGCACCAGAACTTGGGTTAGCATATAATGCACCAGAACTTGGGTTAGCATATAATGCACCAGAACTTGGGTTAGCATATAATGCACCAGAACTTGGGTTAGCATATAATGCACCAGAACTTGGGTTAGCATATAATGCTCCAGAACTTGGGTTAGCTTATAATGCACCAGAACTTGGGTTAGCTTATAATGCACCAGAACTTGGGTTAGCATATAATGCACCAGAACTTGGGTTACTTATAATGCACCAGAACTTGGGTTAGCTTATAATGCACCAGAACTTGGGTTAGCATATAATGCACCAGAACTTGGGTTAGCATATAATGCACCAGAACTTGGGTTAGCATATAATGCACCAGAACTTGGGTTAGCATATAATGCACCAGAACTTGGGTTAGCATATAATGCACCAGAACTTGGGTTAGCATATAATGCACCAGAACTTGGGTTAGCATATAATGCACCAGAACTTGGGTTAGCATATAATGCACCAGAACTTGAGTTAGCATATAATGCACCAGAACTTGGGTTAGCATATAATGCACCAGAACTTGGGTTAGCTTATAATGCACCAGAACTTGGGTTAGCATATAATGCACCAGAACTTGGGTTAGCATATAATGCACCAGAACTTGGGTTAGCATATAATGCACCAGAACTTGGGTTAGCTTATAATGCACCAGAACTTGGGTTAGCTTATAATGCACCAGAACTTGGGTTAGCATATAATGCACCAGAACTTGGGTTAGCATATAATGCACCAGAACTTGGGCTAGCATATAATGCACCAGAACTTGGGTTAGCTTATAATGCACCAGAACTTGGGTTAGCATATAATGCACCAGAACTTGGGTTAGCTAATAATGCACCAGAACTTGGGTTAGCTTATAATGCACCAGAACTTGGGTTAGCATATAATGCACCAGAATTTGGGTTAGCTTATAATGCACCAGAACTTGGGTTAGCTTATAATGCACCAGAACTTGGGTTAGCATATAATGCACCAGAACTTGGGTTAGCATATAATGCTCCAGAACTTGGGTTAGCTTATAATGCACCAGAACTTGGGTTAGCATATAATGTACCAGAACTTGGGTTAGCATATAATGCTCCAGAACTTGGGTTAGCATATAATGCACCAGAACTTGGGTTAGCATATAATGTCACCAGAACTTGGGTTAGCATATAATGCTCCAGAACTTGGGTTAGCTTATAATGCACCAGAACTTGGGTTAGCATATAATGCACCAGAACTTGGGTTAGCATATAATGCACCAGAACTTGGGTTAGCATATAATGCACCAGAACTTGGGTTAGCATATAATGCACCAGAACTTGGGTTAGCATATAATGCACCAGAACTTGGGTTAGCATATAATGCACCAGAACTTGGGTTAGCATATAATGCACCAGAACTTGGGTTAGCATATAATGCACCAGAACTTGGTTAGCATATAATGCACCAGAACTTGGGTTAGCATATAATGCACCAGAACTTGGGTTAGCTTATAATGCACCAGAACTTGGGTTAGCTTATAATGCACCAGAACTTGGGTTAGCATATAATGCACCAGAACTTGGGTTAGCTTATAATGCACCAGAACTTGGGTTAGCTTATAATGCACCAGAACTTGGGTTAGCATTATAATGCACCAGAACTTGGGTTAGCATATAATGCACCAGAACTTGGGTTAGCATATAATGCACCCAGAACTTGGGTTAGCATATAATGCACCAGAACTTGGGTTAGAATATAATGCACCAGAACTTGGGGTTAGCATATAATGCACCAGAACTTGAGTTAGCATATAATGCACCAGAACTTGGGTTAGCATATAATTGCACCAGAACTTGGGTTAGCATATAATGCACCAGAACTTGGGTTAGCTTATAATGCACCAGAACTTGGGTTAGCTTATAATGCACCAGAACTTGGGTTAGCATATAATGCACCAGAACTTGGGTTAGCATATAATGCACCAGAACTTGGGCTAGCATATAATGCACCCAGAACTTGGGTTAGCTTATAATGCACCAGAACTTGGGTTAGCATATAATGCACCAGAACTTGGGTTAGCTAATAATG